>PVKP010001617.1:0-141658 GCA_004027715.1 Plecturocebus donacophilus | reverse complement strand
TATGGCAGCCAGGTGTGGTGGGTCACACCTGTAATCCCAACACTTTTGGAGACTGAGGTGGGTGGATCACCTGAACTCAGGTGTTCAAGACCAGCCTACCCAACATGGTGAAAACCAATCTCTACTAAAAATACAAAAAAAAAAACCTAATTTACACTGCCACCAACAATGTAAAAGCATTTCTATTTCTCCATATCCTTTCCAGCATCTGTTGTCTCCTGATTTTTTAATGATTGACATTTTAACTGGTGTGAGATGGCATCTCAATGTGATTTTGATTTGCATTTCTCTAATGACCAGTGATGATGAGCTTTTTTTTCATATGTTTGTTCACTGCATAAATGTCTTCTTTTAAAAAGTGTTCATATCCTTTGCCCACTTTTTGATGGGTTGTTTTTTTCTTGTAAATTTCTTTAAGTTCTTCATGGATTCTGGACATTAGCCCTTTGTCAGATGGGTGGATTGCAAAAGTTTTTTCCCATTCTGTTGGTTCCTGGTTTACTCAAATGATAGTTTCTTTTCCTATGCAGATTCCTCAAGGATCTAGAAATAGAAATACCATTTCACCCAACAATCCCATTACTGGGTATATACCCAAAGGATTATAAATCATTCTACTATAAAGACATATGCACACATATGTTTATTGTGGTACTGTTTACGATAGCAAAGGCTTGGAACCAATCCAAATGCCCATCAATGATAGACTGGATAAAGAAAATGTGGCAAATATCCACTATGGAATACTACACAGCCATAAAAAAGGATGAGTTCATGTCCTTTGCAGGGATATGGATGAAGCTGGAAAACATCATTATCAGCAAAATGACACAAGAACAGAAAATCAAACATGGCATGTTCTCACTTATAAGGGGGTGTTGAACAGTAAGAGCACATGGACACAGGGAGGGAAACATCACACACTGGGGCCTGTGGTGGGGGCTAGGAAGGGGTAGTGGATGGGGTGGATGAATTGGGGAGGGATAGCATTAGGAGAAATACCTAATGTAGATGATGGGGGGATGGATGCAGCAAACCACCATGGCCCTTGTATACGTATGTAAAAAACTTGCACACATTCTACACATGTACCCTAGAACTTAAAGTATAATAATGGAAAAAAAAATGAAATAAATGACGTCATGTAAAAAAAAGTACAAAAACATTAGCTGGGCATGGTGGCACATGCCTGTAGTCCCAGCTACTCAGGAGGCTGAGGCAAGGGAATTGCTTGAATCTGGGCGGTGGAGGTTGCAGTGAGCCGAGATTATGCCATGGGCATTACGCACTCCAGCCTGGGCAACAAGAGCAAAACTCCAACTCAAAAAAAAAAAAAAAGATTTGTCAAAGTTCATTGTGACTATAGTGTGGAGAAAGAATTAAGAGGCTAAATTATAGAATGGGAAAATATTTATATAAATATTTAAATATTTAAAATAAATATAATAAATTAAATAATGCTACCAGCTTTTAGTTTGTACTGCACCATTTACTAGAGAAATGGTTTTGGACAAGCCACTTAACTTAAAACTTAACTGCTTTAAGCCAGTTTCCTCTGTATGTTGGGGACAGTGAACTCATCCACACCAATTTCATAGTAACACTGTGAATAATAGGTGAAATAACGTATGGTAAGGCAGTTCAAAAACTTGAAAGTTCCATATAAAAATAAGATATGGCTAACTAAAATTATATAGCTTATACTGTCTAATATAATTCAGCTACTTTTGATAAATTCTGTATAACATTTGTCTTTCATAACCACTACATATTAAAAAAAATTGTAGTTATATATTTCAAAAAGTTCAAAAATGTGTATCTAAGCAGATCATACATTAATCCTGAAAGAAAATACATTTTAAATATATTTTTGATGTAAGAAAGGAGAGGCTAACTTAATCACAAATGCCATCTAGAATATATATAACCCTGTATTTGGCCTTCCCGAAAATACATTATTTTTTATTCTCATTTCTTAGTATGATTTCAAACAGATGGCTTGATGTATGGTGTGAAAAAACTTCAGAATGAAATTAAAACATTAACACTTGATTCAAATATGGAAAGCCAATAAATACCTCCATACCAGGTCTAATTATAGTTAGTGATTCTTATTATATCGGTGGGTGATAATACTCTCAGAGTTAAAGAAGAGTTAAAGAATTTTGAAAAGAAAGAGGAATTTATTTGGCATGGAAATTCTAGCACCACCTTACATGGCATATATTCGATGAAACACCAGGCACAACAAGAGGCACTTCCCACGTAGGCTCCAAGCCCTCCGTGGGTCGTACCTAGCAAGTGTCATGAGGTATCAGCTCATCTTAAGTCTCCTGTGCTGGATTGATGTCTGAAATACATGATAATTGGGTGATATTCACTATTTGTTGTTTCAAACGATTTCCTGAAATGTGTTCAAGACATAATATTCTAATTGAGTCATATTTTATAATGAAAGAATCATGGGGAAAACATTAGGACTCTTGAATAATAAAGGGATCTTAAACAAGGTAAGAAATGAATAGAGGCCACTAGAGAAGGACAAAGGGATTCAATGATATTCTTGTGTATTGATGGAAAAACATCTGAGCTCATCTGAGAAATGTGGAATCTGAGAAGCAAGCTACTCTCTAGAAAATGTGTCCAAATAGTCACAGGTATCTCCGGGTATTCACCAATCAACACCCAATGCATACTGAAACATCTTAAGAATTACACGGAGACCCACAATAATCATTTTAATTATCTCCCTACCGAGAATCTAAAATTGATAACTTTTTTCTTTAGAAGTCCATAAGCCAAATACATCAGCAGAAAAATTAATGTCTTCATGAAAACTGGTTTTTAATGGGAAAACTCTATTAACCCACTCTATCAAGCCAATATGAAATGGATCTAAATGAAGCTATAGTTATTACATCTAATTGTAGCCTTTTTTTTGTTTTGTACACATATTGCAATATATTTTCCCCATAAAGCTCTCTGAATTCAATATCCCCATTAGTTATGAAAGATTCAGTCATCCTAGAAGCAGAGAAACAGATAAGGAACTTAAGAATTGATTTTTTAAAAACCCATACTTGGCTGTAACAGAAGAATCAGAATCAGATTTTGAGATGCAAGGATAGAAACAGCCAAGTATATAACTGCAGTGCTGATAACATCACCCAAGAGAGACAAAGCTTTTATTCCAACTAAAAAAAGATGCAGAGCTTGGTTTTTATGTTTTTTTTTTATATTTTTTTTTGGAAGAGAAAGGAGAAAGGGTGAGATAAAGAAATACAGAAGAGGAGAAGGGTGGGTAGAGAGTAGACATTTCAAGGACAAATAGATGGACAGTTAGATGGATCTTAAAAATGTCCTCACTGCTAGACAGGAGCTCTGTAAGGAGTGAGAACAGGTGAAGCACCCCATATCAATAAATTTTCTTAGACGAAGACTATATATGTGCTTATTAGCAAGGGGATACAGATGTGAACTTAATGAGAGGAGTATTTTCAGGGTGGGTTGTGAAGAAAAGCAAGATAAAATGAAGGTCTGGCACATGGAGATTGCTATGCATTGTAAAGGCATGGTGGAAAAAAACTACCACAAATTTTGGGATCCTCGAAAGAGAAAATAAGATGTTTATTGCATAGTCAATGGTCTTTATTATGTATCAACTAGGGCTACAAATGAAGAATAAAATGGTAACACTGTATTTACAATACAAAGTAATACAGTTTTGCTTTTAATATCATCCTACAGCAGAAAAAAATAGGATGGAAGTTTATATATTGATCAACTTCTCACATTTTTCATCAGTCTAAGTGTCTTCATTTTCACATCATGATTCCTTCAGTGGAGAAGGCTTGAGGCTAATAGACTGGGCTAGAGTTTCTGTCTTCTCATTAACTTGCTAGGTGACCTTGGGAAATACACTTATCCGCTTGGGACCTACTTCTAAACTGCCATAGTAAGTTCTTATAACTGTCTATTGTCTTGGCCTCCATTTTAAATATGAGTTGGATTCTCTCATACCAGAAGAAGGGCTCAGTCATCGTTGGCAGAATTTCCAGTTCTACACCGAACTCCCACTCCTAGATCCTCAGTGCGTTCAGTCCAGACATCTGCATTACACAACTGCTTGCTATGGGTCAGCTAGACACAGCCTGCTTGCCTGGCCCTGCTGCACCTACCTCCTGGGTGAGCTGTGCAGATATGCCACCGTGACTCACCCTCAGTCACAGTGTGACCACCTGGAACACACCTATTGCTTTAAACTCACCAATCAACATTCTCCTTAGGAAACCTGTTTGGATAACACCTTGGACCCCAGTAAAGGCATTGGTTCATGTGCTTCAAGACCTTCATACATGTGGCCCTCAGGTGTATCATGTACCTCCAGGGCCTGTAAACAAGAAAATCTGTTTCCCTCTTGTATCTCTTCTAATCATTGAAGGGTTCCCTCCATCTTAAAGATTCTAAATTAACACAAATGGTAAGGACCCTTCCAACTCTCACATCTTATGCAGCAATGAAATTAGCCACAACCCTTTCAGGAAAAGCATAAGCAATTAAGAAATTACATTAGTGACATAACAAGATTAAATACAATGTCTATAAATGGGGCATGTGTGTATATACATATTTTGGGGGTTACTGAAAGTATAAATTTCACTTAATTTATTGATGAAGGTGACTGGCATCCTTGTTTTGGATAATTAGTGGGTGAAGATTTCAGAGGCAATGGGCACAGTGTTTCTGTTAATGTAAATCAAGCAAGGCAATGTTAAAACAATGATATTGGACATTACACAATTAGGAAGAGGTGTGATAAAATAGAGACATCAAAGGCATTGGTTTTAATTTGATTCCAAAACAGTTGGGAGTATCAGTAGATTCTGAGGAGAATGACAGAATCTAAATGATATTTAAGCAAGATAATTCTTCCCTCAGGGTAGACTCTAGAAGTGAGATACTACAATAAAAGGAACAAGTTCCTCACTGTCATTCGTTAGCAATGGTTCCTTGGTTTGGAAAAGGCCTTTGCACAGAGGTTTCTGGCTCACTGACTCTGTGACTTCCACAAGCTTTTCAGAAAACTAATTCCTCTTCAGTCTTTGAATATCTGATGCTTACAGGGGCTGACCAAGGAAAGCAAGACCATCAGTAATAAGCCAGGTAGGTAGGCTTGTTATCAATAGTCAATTGCCAAATTCAGACACTCTTTCCCTTACCCCCAGTCTTTTCCTTGAGTTTGTTTAGTCAAAAGGCTCAAGTCTCAGCTTGACTTATTAAACAGCTTGATTTACTCAACCAGTGCATCCTTTTATAAAACGTCAATGACTCATTCATCTCCCCTGGTCACAGATCTTTCTCAGTTGTCATATTAATTGATCACAATTAACAGCAGCTACTTATTATTCTATCCCCTTGGAAGTTTTCAGAAGTCGCTTTTATTAAATGCCTTCATACTTGACTGAAGTCTTAAACATTGTTTCCTTTTCTGTGGAGATGGTATGTTCTATACAAGGAAGGGACAACATTTCAGGTTTTTTGCTTGTTTTTGTTTTCCCAATTTTTGCTTCCAGTTCTATACCCTGAACCACAGAGGGGTACAGATTTATGCCCCATTTTACCACCCACTCTGTTCCTTTTCTGTCTGTATTACACAACCATCAGTGAAGAACAAATACATTCTCTGGCTAGTTTTGTTTTCGTTTCAAACTTTCAGTCCCTATGTTTCTCTCATTCTTTGTTACAGAGGATTCCAAGATTTTTCATTCTCTCATCTATGCTCCAGTCTTGAACTTTAGCTATATTTACTACGAAGGTTAACACCTACTGTGCCGGAACTCTGACGTCTCTCTTACTTCACTGCCCACCTAATTTATGGTTTAACCCACATACTTGTGCTCTTGCTTTATAACTTAGCTTTTTACAAATTATATAATGTCCTAGTCTTTGCTAAATGTTTCACATATATCTAATGATCTATTAATTATATAATGATATATAAATGTTTAATATGATCAATTATATTAATATTAGATAAATAAAATTATATAATTATATATTAATATTATATTATAATCAATAATATATTATTTCCTGTCTCTTCAAAGACCATACTTTTCTTTAGGCAGGGATTAGGTCTCATACTCAGACACAAAACCCCATAGAATATTAGCATATTTCTGAGCTTTCCAGAATATTGAATGCATACTTGAGTTAAGCTCCACATGAATCCTTTCGACCTCCCACTACCTTAGTGGGCAGCTAGCTCTAGGTTTGCAAAGTTTCTGTAAGTAACAACTTTCAGTCTTAATCCTGACTGAGGATAATGTGATGAGCTTTTCTCTAGTTTAGAAACTCCGCTGATACATTTCACTCCGTCATCTTCTTTCCCTTACCAGTGCCAGACTAAGAATTCTTTTTAACCTGTGGCTGGAATCCTTATATTCCTTCCTTCAGTGAATGGGTATAATTACGTGTATTAGAAATTAGAATATTTTCTATAATTATGCACTTTTAAAGTGGGAGAATAATTATAATGTCAACAACCGACTGTACAAGGTACTACTGAAGCTTTTGTTTAAAATCTGCCAGAGAGGACCTCAGTAATGATTGATTTCTCACAACTACTTTTTAGTTATTTGGAAAACACACTAGGAATGCCTTCATACTTCCCATTTCACTGTGGAAAGTTTCTTTAAACAAGAACGTTTCTTTAAATAAGAATATTTCTTTAAATGAAGCCTTCAGGACAGCTGGGTTGGTTTTTACATAGCCAGCTTCCATTATTTCATACTAGACTATATGAGAAAACTAAACATTGTAAAACAGGACTTCTGGCAATTTCCCTTATCCTTGTTAGCAAATGCAAACTTTTACATTTATCATGCTGTTAAAAGGTCAACTACAATATTTAAAAAATCAATGTGGAACTAATCACAAGCTTTGGTTCACTGCTTTAGCATTTTATTTCATAAAATTACCAAAGTTAGAAGAAAATTGAAAGTATTGCATATTAAAGAATTAGAGTTTATGTTATTTCTGGGAGGTAAGGTTAAACAGAAATATCATTTTTATGAGGAAATCATTAAAGATCTATAAATGAGCTGAGTGAATGCAGTTACTCTACAGAGAAAACATATACTCTTTAAAGACAATCCGAGGGCCTCTTTTGAAAGTATACCTAACCCCCGTTAACCGTATCAGCGGAGGAGAACATCACGATAGATAACCTCGCTTTCTCAGTGATCGACACAGTCACCAGAAGAAGAAAATGGAAAACACGGTCCCACATGGTATCAATACTACTCATAAAAGGCCAGTGAGGACTACAATTACTACTATTAATAATAGAATATCTGCCTGGTCCATTGTTAGCTATAGAAAAGCTCACAGAAACAATGCATACATCCTGACTACAGGTCTTTTGTATGTACTTTAAACAAGTGTCAGAAATTGTGTTCTCAGGTGCCCTTTCTCTAATCTCCTGGCCTCTCCCTAGTTTCCACCCCTGGCGGAATGTTTAGCTCTTTCTCATTCAGAAGTGGTCTCTCCTGGAAGGCTTTGTCAGACTTGACTGAACGCAGCCAGAGCTGCGTTTTTCCAAATGGACACATTTTCCAAATGGACACATTATGTGCCCCTTTCTAGAGGTCTTATGATGAAAGGGAAATGGAAGTTTTTAGACCTGGAAGGGTGCCTGAGGTCACTAAGTCTAACTAAGGTCCTAAAAGGTACCAATTTGTCCAGGGTGTTCCAGCCCACCATAAGTCTTTGCCGCTGTGCACAGAGAAGATTCAAAGATCCTCTTCGAAGTCTCCCTTTCCAGGTAGTCCACAATAGAGCAAATTTTCGAGAATTTGGTATGGTTATGCATTTGGATCAGTTAGATTTATATGCAAAATTTTCATATAAACTACTTTCCTCTGCAACATAGACCTTTTTATAAGCTCAAATTTAAAACACTGCATGAAGAAGGAAAAGTGATTGGCAAGATCATAAAACATCTTCATCCTGTTTATATTAGTATCTTGAAAGCTCTTCTAGAAAATTTTGCCTCCTTCTTCAGAAAACAATATTAAAAACAACGTGTTTTTTTAGCAAGGCCTTGAATGTTATGTACATTGCTCCACAAGTGTACATTTTTATGTAGGCTAAGACTCTCATGATTTATGATCAAAGAATCAGATTCAACATGCACAAAAATGGTTCCAGTTAGTGAGGGTTACCTGCCATCTTAGTACCACTGTCAAGCAGAACAGCTGTGCCATTACATAGGTTATAACTCTTCCACATACAAATATCTACAACAGAGGCTCTCCACCTCTTAGGCCAGGAAGAACTGCAAAGCATCCACAAATTACAAAGGGCTCAGTGTACTGAACACGATGTATTGACAGGTAATGAATAAATAAAAACACAACTGCTATAATGCAGAAAGTCTATGGCCTTATTTTTTATGTAAAAAGGATCCATGTCTTCATAAGACTGTGGCCACTGGCATTAAATGTGATGTGTAAAACAAGGGAACATGTATGTACAATGTATGTACAATTAAAGTGCACCTCCTTATTAACAGAAAAGTCACAAAAATAATTCCAGGACAAATAAAGTGAAGGAAAACAAGAGAGAGAGAAAAAGAAAGACTCTTCCCAGTATCACAAATAAGAATGACAATGATGAACCCTGGCTGAGTGTCCCATAAGCCCTTTTCACATAGCTGCCATTGAATCCTTGCAACAGTACTAGACAGTTGGCACTATTCCCAACCAGATTTTTTTTTTAAAATTATGAGGCTAAGGCCACAGTAAGTAAATAGCAGAGCCAAGGTCTGAGCCCATGCAATCTGGTTCCAGGAATATAGAGCTTGACTGCCTCTCTTTACTGATAAGAAGGAATTTCTTTCTTGCTCTAGTACACTTTCATCTCAACCAGCAAACCATCTGATGTATTTAAGCCTTTCCCTTTCCAGGACCTTGTTAGAGATTGTAGGGTATAAAAGAGATCCAAGAGATGGTCTGAAAAAGAGAGAGACAGAGATAGTCTTTGCCATTAAAAATATTATAATCTTGTTAGACAAGATTATCACATATTCAACAATTAACTAGTACAGTTGAATATCCAGAGCAGGGGTTGGCTAATTTTTCTATAAGGAGCCAGAGGCCCAACATTTTAGGCTTCCTATGCCACACAGTCTCTGTTGTAAATAATTCTGCCCTGGTAGCACAAAAGCAGTTATAGACAATACATAGACTAATGTGTGTAGATGTATTCTGATAAAACTATTACAAAAATAAATAGGGAGGAAAATAGCTCAGCTATAGTTTGTGGACTCCTAATCAAGATTACCAGCTATAACAAAAAATAATCAATTCTAACCATTCATTTTTCAGGGGGTGATATTCTTTTTCTCTAAAATGCATAAACTCCCTAGAAGCCATGAGGTTGTGAAATTGTCTTCCTACTGTTAAGAAACAAAAACAATTTGAAACACCTTCCTGGAAACTTAATGAAATTGTAGCTACTCTCAAAAATGAAAAAATTAAGTTTGCATTTTCTAGAAAGGATGAACTTTCAGCAGTGATGAAAATCATGTAATATTTGTGCTTGTCAGTGTGATAGGAACAAATCTCTTATCTATCCCTGTGTGATCATATCTCTGTACAGAGGCGCCTGTATTGTGTTATACATAGAATTACATTTTACCTTTTGGTGTTGTGCCATTAGCCAGTGTGTCTTCTTATTCTCCATTAGGAACAGAGAGTTCCTCCCAATGCAGGGGGGCATAGGCTCTGCAGTCACTTGCTGCCGTGTTGGTGTTATGAGAGATTACGCAAGTTACTTTAACTGAACAACTTACAAAGGGTCTACATTTTATGTCAGACTAACCTCAACATTAGAAAATTCCGAATGCTGGTCATAGTATACATGTAGATAAATGATAATTTAGCCATATAGATTAACATTTTGTTCTTTTCCGATACTTTGAAAGCCTATGAGATTTAATATTGACAGATACTAACATCTTTAAATGTTTTTCTATTTTCTCAGATGCTGAAATAAAATTTTAAGTCTAACTACTCATTAAAAATAAGTTGGAACATACAGTAAGGCTCTGTAGTGCATAGATTATAGGTTACAGCAGAAAAAAATCTCTCTCCTCCCTCTACCAAAAGTTTTATATTTACTATGTGCTATTTAATAAATAAGTTAATTTTCCAATGAGAACACATGGACACAGGGAGGGGAACATCACACACCAGGACCTGTTGGGAAGTAGGGGGCAAGGGGAAGGAGAGCATTAGGACAAATACCTAATGCATGTGGGGCTTAAAACCTAGATGACAGGGTTGATAAATGCAGCAAACCACCATGGCACATGTATACCTATGTAACAAATCTGCATGTTCTGCACATGTATCCCAGAACTTAAAGTTTAATAAATAAATAAATAAGTTAATTTTCCTGCATAATCAATCATTAAGTCTTCTACCTCCCAACATTTGAGCTGGCTTAGGAGGGGAAGAGTAGTAAGTATGTAATCTAAAATTTGTGTAGCTCTTGGGTCATGACTTTTACCAATGACTTAACTCCCCAGATTGTGCATTTAGTTCATATTTTAAAGACTTCAAAACTTCAGACGTCCTTTTGTCTGTTACATATTGATTGCTGTTAAACTAAATGTTTTTCATTCTGTAATCAATACTTTCTTACAAAAATAAGCCCAGGCATTGACAAACAACTCTGCAGCACATTGCGGCTTTCCTGAGAGTGGACAGCATGAAAAACTACCACCCCCAAGAATTAAAAAAGATTGCATTGACTCCAGTGCATATTACATTTTTTACAAGCTTCTTACAGCTGAATCATTCCACTGTAACAAGACTTTATTAAATTAGACAGCTATTGAATCGCAAGCTTTCTGAGAATGACAATTAATATGCCTTTGTCCTTTATTACTATTTCTGCAACCATACTGCGCATGCTCATATTTACATCTTCTCCTGTGATGAAGTTATTAAAAAGCAACATCTAGATAAAATGGGAGGGAAGGGGCGGTATAACATGTAAACAGTGATGACTTTCTGTTTCATACTGTTCCAGAACAATTTTAAATAGCACTACTACCTTAAAAAAACACTGTTGTACTTTTAGGCCCTCAAGGCAAGATGTCTTTTAATCTGGGACTTTTATTTTATATACCACAAACTGTGAGTTGCTTTTATAAGCATTTGCCTTCCAATTATTTGTTCATCACATGGTTCACTCTCATAATACAACCTTCCAGTGAGAATCCATGGTGACAGAGAGGGGCAAGCAGCCAGCCACACATCAGGCTGCCACTAACATGCACCAAATATAACTCTCCCTCCATTACTAATCCACACAAATACCAAATTCTTAAAGCCTATAACCCCATATTCCATCAGTAGGCATTTAGTGATCTGGGTAAAAGCTAAAGCAAGTTGAGGATAATAAAAACAAACACTTCTTAATACAATTAAAAAAAAAAAAAGTCCTTAAACGCACACACCTTAAACAAGCTATGGCATGTTCTCGCCTTCATGTTTATTAGCAAAAAAGAACTCAAGAAACAATTACTTTAAGTCATTTAAAACTTGCATGTATATATCCATGACAAACAGCAACAAAACATTTACAACAATTTTTATTAGCAGGTGATATTTCCTGCCAACAGAGGTGGTTTTGTATTACAGTGATGCAATTCAATGAACAGACCCCAAAGTTTTTCATAAAAATGTTTTCTATTTTTTGATCAAAGACAGCACCTCTATGCAATAGCTCAAAATTGCCACCAAGTGGACAGACAAACACTGTTCTGGTTGTAGATGTACAGTAAACAGCTGCTTTTGATTTGAAGAGTGTAGAATGAATCATATCCATCAGTATTTTCTAAATATTAATACCTACTAAGCACAGGGTGCACCTCTATGTGCCAGCATACAGATGAAATGCATTCCAATCACAGTGAGAAGGCAAAAGTCCTGTCTTGGGCACCTCGACATGGGTGCTAATGTTCTCCAGACTTCAGTAGGTAAATTATTCCATTTATCTCTTTAGAAGAGGAAAAATTACCTATTAATGCTACTGTGAGTGAGTAAAATGGCAACATCCAGTTTGGGAAGGGCTTTCTTATCGCTAATAATTGTTGAATTATATCAATAAGTTCTAGAACATATAAAATTAGAGTCACTTCTAAAATCACTGATAGTGTTCAAGAGACCAATAATAAATTAGAGGTTATGTGGGCCCCATGTTACAATCTTTCATGGACACATGCTGTAGACGTAGCAGTGGTGATTATAACTCATGGTAGGTCTATAACTAAGGCTAGGCAAGCATACGGATGAGCAACATCTGCATTCCCAGCAAGTAAGTGGCCTCTTCCCCGTGGGTACATCCTGACCTTTTACACTGAAGAGTTTAGTGTATATGAAATCTGAAAGGACAGGAAGCTGAAAACATATTTGATGAGCCAATTTATTAAATAAAATATCTAATTTATCTAAACTAGTGATCCTGAGTCCCATTTAGGCAAATCCTCAGCTTCTGGCATTATTTAATTTTGCTATAAAACATACCTTCTCTCTTGGAAGCAAGGGCACCAAAGGGAAGAACAGTAACTTTTAATGGGTGTAGTTAGATCTTGAAATTTTTATCTGAAAACCATAAAGCTTTTAAAAATAAATTTGCAAATGTAATTGAGCTTCTAATAGCTGCTACTGATAGTAATTAAAGAAATCTCATTTCCCTAAATTAAACATAATGAAATGTTTTTCAAGATCAAATAAAACTAGAAAATGCTATCAGGCTGATAGAATTTGCCTCTGAAAGTGGTGTTCTGGAGTTTGCAGGGAAGCCTCAGTTGTCAGCAAGAGCCAATGGTTTATAGGGTTATGGGCAATATGGAAGTCATTTTCACTATCTCATATCAACTTTTATTGGCTGATAGCTGATCTGAAAGCCAGTATATAGCATGGCTTCACATTGCAGTGCTTATGCAAATGAAACAGACATGCTCTAAAATTCTTCCTTTAGTGCCTTTAAAGAGTTTGTTATTTAATTAAACATTGTCAGCATATCTTCAGTTCAACTTATGCATTTCACATTCTTAATGCTCAATTTTTGCATTACTTTTGCTTTTCTTAAAGTGAAAATGGCATTTGGGCATCAGAGTGATCATCTTATCCAGGTCTCTGTTAACAAGCAGGGAAGTACTTCAGCTGCTGTCTTAGCATGGGCTACTATAACAAAAATCCCATAGACTGGGTGACTTAAAGAACAGAAACATATTTCTCACAGTTTTGGGGTCTGGGAATTCCAAGATCGACTTGCCAACCCATTCAGTTACTGGTGAGGGCTCTCCTTCTGGTTTATAAATGGACATCTGCCCACTGTGTCTCCACGTGGTAGAAAATGAACAAGCAAGCTCTCTTAAGTCTCTTCTGATAAAGTCACTAATCCCACCACAAGAGCTCCACCCTCATGACCTAACTGGATCCCATCTCCAAATACCATCTCATGGGGTCCAAAGACCCCATCTCCAAATACCATCACATTGGGAATTAGAGTTTCCACCTTTGAATTTTGGGAGGACATAAACATTCAGTCCATAACAATTGCTCAGAACTGATCGTTGTCACTCCATTTCTTGATGGTCTCTAGACAAAAATACCTACAGTTTCCCTGTTTATTTCAGCAGTGTATCATCCTGGTAATCAAAAAGGTTTTCCTCATGTTTGATAAAAATATTTTGTGTCTTAATTCCTTGTCTTACTATTTGGGTTTCTATGAATCTAAGAAACGGTTCATCCCCAAACTCTTCATAAAAGTGTTTTATTCCAAGAGACAATAATTAAGCCAACCATTAGCCTTCTGTTAATAGACACCGTACCTCTCACATACATAGAATCTTTTAACATCTCACTTGAGTATGACAAGTATGATGTATTTGTGTTATGTGCCATCCATTTTTAAAATCATTTTTGCCACATCTCTATATATTTTTATATTATCTTTAAAAATGGTATATCAAAAACCAGATGTAAAGCTACAGGGTGAGTTTAGTTAATGTGACACTCAGGTAAAGCATGGACTGATTTTACTGGTGCCCTCTGTTGACTCCCTACTTTCCTATGCGAAGTACTACTCCCATCCGCATCCCACCCCCACCACACAAACAGCTCTTCTCTACTGAGAGCCTCTCATTTGTTTGTCAACTAGCACATAACATTCAGGCAACAAATACCTATCTTGGACCAATTAATGACTCTTATCTAGCTCTTAGCTACAATAACACCCAAAATTTTTCTTCTACATATGTTCCTTGATTATCTCACCTGCTGAAATGGGGATTTGTTTTCTTAATCCTAATACATCACACTGCTCTCACTAATTATTCATTCATTAACTATTTAGTAATTACTTCTTGCCAGACACTCAATAGGTATTGTCATTCAATTCAGAGTAAGACAAGTTTCCTGTCCTGAAGATACTTAAAATCTAGTCCATGCCCCCTACTTAAGTGGGATTATTGTTGTAAATCATTCTATTTTGTGTCTCTGTATTTCAAAGTATAAATTATCTGTTCTATGTTAACATTCTTTCAAACCAATGACTGAGCATTTGCTATCTCCACTCCATTCTTGCCCTACCCTTACCCCCAGATGTATGTCAGTCCTTAGCACAATCTTCCAATCAACTGTTTATTCACTGATAGCCTTGACAGGAAGGGTGATTATAAACTGCTAGCTTAATAACAGAAACAATAGGATTTCTTCAAGTACTTAAGGGGACAAGTATATTCAATACCATAATATCTCCTTATCTATGATTCTAGTTACTCAAGGTCAACTGTGGTCCAAAATATAAAATGGAAAATTCCAGAAATAAACAATTTATAACTTTTAAATTGCAAACCTTTCTGAACAGCATGATGAAATCATGCACAGTCCAGCTCTGTCCCACCCAGGACATGAATCATCCTAGTGTATCCACACTATAGTGGATACCTGCCTGTTAGTCACAAAGTTGTTGTCTGGGTTATCAGATGAAACAAGCAAAGTATATACAGGGTCCAGTCCAGTCCACAGTTTCTGGCATCCACTGAGGGTCTGAATGGAGCATATCTGCTGAAGATAAGGGGGAACTAATATAAGGTATTCTTTACCTTCAGGATTTCTAGCTGGGTTGGGGCTGAGTCTCATATCTTACACTGTTTTTCCACCTCTTTCTTTGCCCCTTTTCAAAGGAGCATGTAATTCCACTTTCTGTCTGGTGAGGACTTCATCTATATTTTTACCTCCTATTTCATGTTTTCCTAGAGGATCATTATTTAGGGAGAAAGTAAGCTTTAACATTTTTAAATAAATTGGTTTGCTGATGGGAGTTTAAATTGGTGCAACTATTTTGGAAAAACCATCTGGTGGTATCTGATTAAAGCTGAATATATACATCACCTATAACACAGCAGTTCCAGTCTAGGTGCATATGTTTACCATACATGTACATCTGTTCACCTAAAGGCATATACTAACAGCATTATTTATAAGAGCCCCAAACTGGAAACAACCCAAATGTCCAACAACATAAATAAATTATAGGCTACTCAAACACTGGAATAGCATACAGCAATGAACAAACAACAACTACATGCAACAACATAGATGACTCTCACAATGTGGGGTGAGAAGAGTACATACTGCATGATCTCACTTTACATTAAAGAGAAACAGGCAAAGGTAATCCATGTCGTTAGGTGTCTACCGAAGGGGATTTGGTTAGGTGCCTAGAGAGGAACTTCTAGGATACTGGTAATATTCTATTTGTTGGTTTGGGTACTGATTCACAGGTGAATTTGTGAAAGTTCAGTGAGTTTACCAATATGTACATTTTTCTGTATGTATATTATACTTCAACAAAAAGTTTTAAAACACAAACAAAACAGAAGAAAATCTAGGTGACCTTGGATGTTGTGATGACTTTTTACATACAACACCAAAATCATGATCTGTGAAAGAAATAATTGATAAGTTGGACTTCATTAGAATGAATAACTTCAAACTTCTGTTCTGTGAAAAACACTGTTAAAAAAATAAAAAGACAAGTCACAAACTGAAAAAAATCTTTGCAAAAGATATATTTGATAAAAGATGGGCATACAAAATATACAGTGAATGCTTACAACTCAACAATAAAAAAATTGAGTTAAGAAATGATCAAGAGATCTGAAAAGACACCTCACTAAAGGTATGCAGGTGGCAAGTGAAAATATGAAAAGAGTATAGGGAACTGGAAATTAAAACCATAAGATATCACTACACAGTATTAGAATCGCCAAAATCCAAAACACTGACAACACCAAATACTTATGAGGATGTGGAGAAACAGGAACTCACATTCACTGCTGGTGAAAATGTAAAATGGTACAGCTAGATTAGAAAACAATTTGGCAATTTCTTACAAAGCTAAACATAGGCTTATCTATGATCCAGCAATAATAATTCTAGTTACTTATCCAAATATGTTCTAAACTTATATCCACACAAAAAACCTGCACATGGCTGGGAGCAGTGGTGTGTACCTGTAATTGTAGCTACTCAGGAGGCTGAGGTGGGAGGATCACTTGAGGCCAGGAGTTCAAGACCAGCCTGGGTGACACAGTAAGGTAAGAACCCATCTCAAAAACAAACAAACAAAACCTGCATATAAATGTTTATAGCAGCCATATTCATAACTGCAGAAACTTTAGAGGAACCAAGATGTTCTTCATTAGATATGAAGGAAACCAGAATATTTCTCCCCAGAATACGAAGGATTATTGAGCTGAAGACATATAAAATGCAGGGTAGCTTTCTGCCTTCCCTCTGTTTACGTAAAAGCAGAACAAAGAATTACAAAGACACAGGGTCTTTCTATCTTCCCCTACATCCCACCTAAAGACCGGATGTAAATTTCCCCTTACTGCAGACAGTCTTTACCAAGTTAGGGATGGCACCAGAGGAATCTGAGCATACTTTACTTTGCCACCGTTTTCCCACCTTTGGAAGCCTGAAACTACTTTCCTCTGCCTTGTAATTTTTCTAAAATGTATTGCTCTTTGTTGAAGATTTTATATAAGATAAAACTCTAAACCACTGCCTCGAGTTACTTTTCTCCTGTGAGATGTACACTGAATGCATTGATAAACTTGGGTGTTTTTCTCTTGTTAATCTATCTTTGGTTGCGGGAGTCTCCCAGCTACAAATTATGAATATTGAAGAAAAACTATAATTTCTCCCCTTCAGAGGAATGAATAAACAGACTGTGATACATCCTGCAATGAAATATTATTCAGTGATATAAAGGAATGAGCTATCAAGCCATAACAAAGACATGGAAGAACCTTGAGTATATACTGCTAAGTGGAAAAAGCCAATCTGAAAAGGCTACATACTGTATGATTCCAAGTATAGTCATGTGCCGTATAACAAAATTTTGGTCAATGACTGACCACTTACACAGCAGTGATTCCATGAGATTAAAATACTGTAATTTTTACTGTGCCTTTTTGTGTTTAGATACACAAACACTTACCACTGTGTTACCATTGCCTATGATATTCAGTACAGTAACATGCTGTACAGGTTTATAGCCTACAGCTTAGGCATATAGTAGAATAGACTGTACCACTAGGTCTCTGTAAGTATGCTCTGTGATGTTCACGCAATGCCAAGATTGCCTAATGATGCATTTCACAGAATGTATCCCTGTCATTAAGGAATGCATCGTTGTATATAAAGTTATAAAGTTTTGGCAAAATTAAAACCACAAAGACACTAAAAAGATCAGTGGTTTCCAAGGGTTCAGAGCTGGGGGACATGAATATGTAGCATGTGAAATGTTTTTAGGGCAGAAACTACTCTGTGTGCTACTATAATGATGTGTATATGACATTTTTATACATTTGTTGAACTCCACAGAACTGTATAACACAAAAGGGAACCCTCATATAAACGATAGAGTTTAGTCATATTAGTGGAGCAATATGGCTTCATTCATTGTAGCAAATGTACCATATTAATGCAAGATGTTAATCATGGTCCTGGGAAACTGTGTTGGGGGTTAGAGTGGAGCAGTTAATATGAGAACTCGCTATAGTTTCTGCTTAATTTTTCTGTAAATGTAAAACTTCTCTAAAAAATAAATACTGATTTTTCTTAAGGTTATAAAATAAACTCATTTAATAGTTACAAAATACCAAACCTTATTTTCACTCAGATCTATTCAGGTTAATCCAGGGATCACAAAGCCCTTAATGTTCCCCTTCTACCTTCAGGATGAAGTTCAAACCCACAGGTGTACAATATAAATCCCTCTGCTGTCAAGCCAGTCCTATCTCTAAACACTCTTCTGTACCCGCTATGCTCCTGGCATATCTCCATGCTTTCCTACTGTTCTTTCCCTTGGTCTTATAACAGCTTCCCCTCCCAACACATCCCTTTCCCCTTTGTTTAACTGGTGGATTCCTATGCCTCTTCTGAGGCCCACCATGTCTTAAAGCTAGTGCTGGTGCAGAGCGCATAATCAATAAGATTTTATTAAACATCAATACATGATATAGAAAAGTTCTTCAAGTTGTTACTAGTACTGTTACAGCAACCCATGTGAGCTGAAGGTATAACATAAATGTTAACTCAGTAAAGTCACTTCTAAGAGGTGCTGAAATAATATGGCTTAGGTATTTGACATGCTGAATCTATAACTTACCATAGCAATAACACTTAAAGTAACAAAGGAATCAGTTCCTCTCTGGAAGACCAGAAATCTCAAGGAAGACTTTGATAAGTGCTGGACTACAATTGATTCATGGTTGAATTCTCTAATGAGTGTTACAATGGTAGATAGGCTGTGTGTTGTGGTTGAAAGAGGGATACATATGCTTTATATGCCAGACATGCAGACATCAGATGGAGTGTTCTATCTGGGAAATTAAGGACTCTGACTTATAGTCCTGACCAGGCAAAAAGCCAGTTCAGTTCAGCAGTGAGAACTCAAAATGTAATGTGATCTTAGAAGAGAAATCACAGATGTTTCCCACTGCTTAAACCTGTACATTACACACTTAGAATCTACATCTGGGCCACTTTTCTTTCCTCTTAAAGCCTGCTTTGGCAATCTGATCTACTCTAAGATTTAAACCATTATGTCTGTGTAAGATACTTCCTGGTCTACATATCCCCTAATGCAGGAGCAGAATGCCTTCTGCTTGCTTTTCCTGACCCTTCTCTACCCACTCCCACCCTGATTCCTGCCCTGGGAGGCTGATGTTTGTGCCCTCATTAATAAGCTATTTTCTGCCTCTGGCTTCCTGTGAGGTCTGACCTAGGAGGAGCTCAAACAGGAGATCAGATGAAGGACCAGGGATGGAGGAGTTTTATTCACCTGACTTGATGGCTCCTAAACTTTAGAGTACCTCAAAATCACACAGATGAAGGCCTATTAGCAGAAATTGCTGGGCCCCACTCCTGGCATTTCTGATTCATTACTGCTGGGGTTGGGCTGAGAATCTGCACCTCTAACAAGTTCCCGGGTGATGGCCATGCTGGTGGCCAGGGCCCCACTTTGAGAACCCCTGCCACCGCTCCCTTCCTGGAAGGTTACTGAGCTACTTCTACCAAAATCCATGCTCCTCTCAAGGTGACCCACTCTACAAGGCTGTGGTGGTTAACCTTATGAGTAGAGAGCCAGAGTAGCCCACTACCTCTAGGAGAATCAGCAGCAAGGCTGCTGTGAACTTTGGGTGAACTCCAGAGAAGTGAAACCATAATAGGAGGATGTGTATGTCTTGGGGTGGAGGAGACAGGCCTAGAGAGATAACCAGATTTCACTGACCTTGCTGCAAGATAGTTTCTAAGCTGAAGCATGTTAACTGGAGTAGGAGAATAACCACAGGCTGTTCTAAGTAACTGTACTCTCCCTCTGCTATGTGCTTTGTGAATATATAAAATAAAGTACCATGAGATAGGTTGGGGCTGGAGAGACTGACATCCTCACTCTCCTGGACCATCTGGCGTTTCTCTATGCTATGTTTGTGTCTTTCTTTATCTCCCACCATTCCCTCTTAGGTCTTTGAACCCTTGTGCGGTGCAGGACGCAGTATGTGCCAGAGTTATGTGTCAGATTGGCTAGGCCACAGTACCCAGATATTTGGTTCTCCAGCCTACTGACCTACCCTGCAGATTTTGGACTTACCAAGCCTCTGCAATCATGTGAGCTAAAAGAATTCTCTTTCTCTGTGCAGGTATTTTTAGAAGACGTTAATATTTAAACCAATAGACTCTGAGTAAAGCAGATCATCCTCTATAATGTGGGTGGGCCTCAACCAATCAGCTGAAGGTCTTCATAGAAAAAAACTGACCGACCAGGAAGAGGGAATTCTGCCAGCAGACTGTCTTTAAAATCAATTAAAATCAAATTGAAACTCTTCCCTGGTTCTCCAGTCTACTGACCTACCCTGCAGATTTTGGACTTACCAAGCCTCTGCAATCATGTGAGCCAAAATAAGTGCCTTTTTCTACGTGTGTGCACACACATCCAGTTGGCTCCGTTTCTGTGGAGAACGCTGACTAATACAAAGACATCATCCCTCCAAGTTCCAGTAACTGCGCCCTGCTCCCTACACATGTTTTCAGACATGTCCATGACTGTTCGACTGCTACAAAATCCCCAGTTTCTGCACTGTCTCTTGTCTATTTTGACACCTTTATAAACAGTCCCTGTGCAGTAAACCCTTGTTGAATTAAACTATTTCAGATGTGCCATCTATTTCCCATTGGACTACTCACTGGTACAATGTACCTTAACTTAGAATGAAAAGTCACCTTCTCTGCTTTCTTTTTAAGCCTACTGCATCCGCCTTGCTCCCTCTCGTGATTAATAGTGTCACGTTCTCCCAGGTACCCAGATGCATAAGCTCAGCGTCAGTTTTTGACTACTTGTAATTGCTGGTCCAGATTTCTGAGTTTTCTATGATTCTGGAAGCCCTTTAGCAGAAAGTGTATCTATTTCGTTTTTGTATTTCCAGAGCCTAACACAGCATGTTCCAGGCATCTTCCAGGTGGTCCAAAAACATGCACTGAAAAAATGAATAAATTAAAATTCATATGAAATCTTAATAATTGTATATGCCTTTCATATACAATTTCATATACATTGTTTCCAGACTCCAAATTCCAGTTTCTTTCTCTAACACTTTGCTCCACACAAGCAAAGATACACTGCTAACACACTGACTAATGGTTCACCTTCCACAACAATCCTTGTATCTATCTCTTTTTCTCTCTTCCCATTTCCACAATCTGCTTCCTGTTTCTATTATTTGTGACCTGGATAATTGGGTGTTAGCCTTCTAACCTGCTTACTTGCCTCCAATCTCTCCTCTAATCCATCTTATATCTTAAATCTCTGATCATGGCTTTGCCTCTATTCAATGGCTTCTTATTACTCCATGAACATGACCCAGACTTTTAGGGTTTGCATGCAAGATCCTTCATAAGCTGGTCCCTACTTAGCTTCCCAACTTAATCTTACCATTCCCTCATATGAACTCTCCACTCCAGGTGCTGTTCACCTATACCTTGCATTCTGAGTATCTCCAACTCCGGACCATACTGTGTCCCTCGCTTAAAACAGCATGCTGCTCATTTTTGCTCACATCTCTCAGAACTTAGCTCCTGCCCTGTTCCCACCACAATGCCAACCCACAGTAAGTTCATTTTGCCTCGAATACTGTCAATAGCTATTTTCTACACCTCACATCTGGGATCTACCAATTTTATTGCTTTTGGATGTATGCATATCCTATCTCTGAAATCAGGCTGTAGGTAACCACAGAGCCTATCGAATGGTTGTCTACTTTCTTCTATCCTCCAAACCTCAAGCGCAGTCAATGGCACAGTGCAATAATAGGCATCTACTACATCGTTCTTCAGTGAGTATCTCCACTGCCTACAAAAAGGCATGTCTGTGAAGAGTGAGTAATTACTGTGTTCCTACCAGGGGCATTAATACGTAGACGAAAGAATTCCCGTCTGCATGGGGTTGATAGATTTCAAAGGGGGCAGGAGGCTCTATATTTAGCAAATCTTATTGAGTGTTTGTTAGGAAAAGAGCAATGCATCCTGCTCTTTGATTAATGGTTTTCACACTTTCGTTTGTGGAGATTTTGTTTGTTTCCAAGGAGTTTTTTGTGTTTTTTTTTCTTTCACAATAAACTCTCAGAGACTATAACTCAGAAGATTTAGATATGCCCAAGAATTTCTATATTTAATCATCACTTTAGGTGCCTCAAATATTATTGGCTTTGCATTTGGCACTCACTTTGAGAAACACTGGGTTAGTGTATAAAAAAGAAACTGCATGGAAGAGAAATACTTCATGTTAATTATGGAGCAGCAGTAAACACCATTATTAAGCATGCCCTATTAATGGGAATGCTTACTCAAACATTTAAAAATCCATGTATCTAATAAATTAAGGTACTTTTTCCAACTGAGAATTTGCCTTATGAATGACCCCATATAACCCCATATAACTGCTGGTCCACTAGTTAATTCTTTACCTCACGAAACACTGAGGGTACAGTAGTACTATGGTTGCTACATGATACAATGCATTTTGTATCATAAAAATGTATTTCCACTAAAGGGTAGGTGTGCTTCTAAACAAAAGAGGATATGGGTAGCCAGAGAGAGTAATACTGGTCCAAACAAAAATCAGACACTTGTCCTTTAGGAAATTTAAAATATGCTCTCTCCTTTCTGTTTGCTCTTGGTTAGAGAGGTTTTCACTGGAATCTATTTGAGGCAAGTGCTGAGTATATTTGCTGTCATTGTGTTCTTTGATCTCAGTATATTGGATGCAGCTGCAGAAACAGGTAATGTGGGCAAATTTGAAGAAAACAAACTGCTGCCTGCAGATAATTATTTTTTGGAGTGTTTGGGGAAATCCAAGATGATTACAAATTTTCTTCTATTTATTTTTAAGAACATAAATAGCAATACACACTTCAGTCTTTAGAATGGAGGCTTCAACTTTTGAACTTACTTTGCATTATGAGTTAAAATCCATTGTGCTGTATTCTTTCATTTGCTCATTCAAAAATATCATTGAGATTTTGTGTCAGACACATAAATGAGGGGCCATCTACTCTAAGAGTAGCATTTAGGCGACCTATTCACACTTCAGAATGATGCTTCTCTACTCTTCTTTTCCCCAACAATCCCAGAATTATGTAACCCATTCCTTCATTTCTAAGTTATCTCCACTACTTGCTAGTCTAGACACCTCTAGCATTTTGTGGTTTCAATCTATCTTATACTCAATTAACAAAACAATCTTTCCAAAGATAATTTAGATTAGTCACTGGTTCAGTAACACAAAATCATGCCTCACTGATTATCCAATAGTCAATTAATCACTCAACAACTAAAGTTACAGAGCACCTACTGTTCTGGGCACTGGTGCTAGGGGCAAAAGGGAGAGAGAATAAAGAAGAAATACAATGCATGGCTTGTGCTCTTAAGAACTACAGTAGATGGAACAATGGCCCACCAAAGTTGTCCTCACCCTAATCCCTAGAAAATGTGAGTCTGGTAAAAGTGGTTTTGCAGATGTCATTAAGGTTATAGACTTTAAACTAGAAAGATTGTTTTGGACTGTAAGGGTGAGGCCAGTCTAATCTAGGAGCCCTTAAAAGCAGACAGTTTCTCTGGCTGGAGACAGAGAGCTGCAGCCAAAGGATAAGCCAGATTCCAAGCATGAGAGGGACTCAGTGTGCCCAGTGTTGGCTCTGAGACATGGGGATCACATCAAGGACTGAAGAAAGGCCTTTAGGAGCTGAGGTTGGCCCCCAGTTGAAACAAAATGAGGCCCTCAGCTCTGCAACTTCAGGGAACCAGATTCTGCCAACACCCTGAATGAATCTGAAAGGGAATGCTTCCCAGAGCCTCCAGATAAGTGCCCAGCAGACCAAAACTTGATTTCAGCCTTGGTGGACCTAGAACAGAAATCAGTAGAGGCATCCCAGACTGTTGGCCTATAGAACTGTGAGATACCATATATCTGTTGCTTTTAGCTGCTAAATGTGGATGGTTTGCTATGGCATCAGTAGGAAACTAACACAAAGACCTTACAAACGATCTCTAGGGAGGGCAGTCCCCCTCTGTAAGGCAACACATTCCATCATTAAGTAGAACAGGCAGGGTTGGTGAGAACCACTGGCATGTTCCTATAAGTTTTGAAAGGATTTAGAGGGGAGAAAAGTCAATGAGGCTCATGGTAGTTAAAGAAGGCTTTATACAGTAAGTAGTAATTAAAATGATTGAATAAAGATGTTAGATTTTTTAAAAGTAAGCATTTCAAAAAAGTGGAACATGGCAGAGACAGGCACAAGCAAGTTGGAATGACTGTGAAAGAAAAGCTTGACTTTCTTGGAAATGGCAAATAAAATCCAATAGCACACATAATGAGCCTCCTAAATTAAACAGTGGCTTGAAAACTGTTCTTAGAGGTCACTCTAGGCTAAAGTATGATGGGGAGCAAAAGGAAGAGAACCATTTGTACACGTGATGGGGATATGTGAGTTCCTCTCCCCATCTTCTCCCCAACTGATCTTCAATTAGAGTACCACCATTCTGATAGCTTTTACATAGCAATCTGAACAAAGATTCCATGGCTGTATTAGTTTTCTCAGGCTGCTGTAACAAAGTAACAACACAACCTGGGTGACTTAGAAAAATAGAAATGTATCATCTCAGAGTCCTGGAGGCCAGAAGTCTGAAACTAAGGTTATCAGCAGACCACCTTCAGGGGTCCCTAAAGGCAGTAGGAAGGATCTGCTCTGGGGCTCCCTCCTAGCTTCTGGTGGGTTCCTTAGCTTAGCAGTATGACTCCAGTCTTCACAGGACATTCCCCTTGTACACTGATAGGGTTCACCCTATTCCAGTCTCCAGCATGACTTCATCATAATAAATTGCATCTCCAAAGACTCTATTTCTTAATAGGTTCACATATTATTTTTAGCAGAGTTTATTTGAGCAAAGAACAATTCACGAAACAGGCAGCCCTTAGGATCAGAAAAGATTCGGAGAGCTCCCAAGTCACATTTTGAGGCAAAAGGGGACATATAAATTTTGGGATTAATAATTCAACCCATAATAATGGCTAAAATAAGGTTTGAAAGCTAAATACATAAAATAGCAACTGACCAGAATCGAAAGCTCTTCAACCAGTAATTTACCCTCCAATGTGGACAGACTGAGCCTTTTAAGTACACAATTTACTCATCCTTCCTGCTACTTTCCACCCTTTTCTTCTCCTAGAACTTTCTATACCCAGTTCTGAGGGTAGTCCCAGAGATTTCTCCTTTAGAAAAAATTTGATTGATAATCTATTTCTAGGGAGACTCTTCTACTTTACATGCTATATTAGTAGTAAACTATCTTATGCTTAATAAACTGCTTAGTAATCACTGAGCTGATATTCTATGTGACAGGCACCCAGCCCCCAGGCTGCAGACCAGTAGCACTATGTGGCCTGTTAGGAAGCGGGCTGCACAGCAGGAGGTGAACAGTCAGCCACAAGTGAGCATTACCATCTGAGTTCTGCCTCCTGTCAGACCAGTGGCTGCAGCAGATTCTCATAGGAGCGCAAACCCTATTGTGAACTGCACATGTGGGGAATATAGGTTGCATGCTCCTTATGAGAATCTAATTCCTGATGATCTGAAGTGGAACAACTTCATCCTGAAACCATCTCCCCAAACTCCACCCCCAAGCCCACGGAAAAATTGTCTTCCATGAAACTAGTCCCTGGTGCCAAAAAGTGTGGGGACCGTTCCTCTGAGACTGGAGCAAAGATATATGACTCATCTTAATCATATTGCACCCAAAATCAGTGTTCTACAGCCAGCATGAACCTTATATATGTTTATTGAAAATTAATCCATCTAAAATATATTCAGATGCTACACATCAAAAAACAATGCATTCAATGCTAAATTTAGACTTTGTCCCATAGAAATACACCTCTAGTCCAGATTTTAATTTTAAGCATATCCCTCTTCAGTTTGTCAATCACTTTGGCAAATACTGCCAGGTACTCACATAGCTCCCTATTGTTGATGCTAAGTCAGCCTTCCAGACAAAACTGGAGAGGTACCACCTAACATTATGTGTCAGCACAGTACTGAGCCCTGTGGTTGTATCTCTTCCCGGCCCCTGTATTTCCATGTGAAATTTTCAAGATGTAATCATTTTTAAAATTAAGCTTTAGAAACTCTCAACTGAGATTCATGTTTCAAAGTATGGCATCCTCAAAGCTCAGGCATGTCCAAGGAAAGTTTATGCCAATAGGATATGAGGTATATGGGGCCCAGAACTGTGCACAAGGACATCTTCTCCTATATAGATCTTCTTCTATAGAGGATTTCCTGTATCAGTGATCTACAGCCAGGGAGAAAAGATTTTTAAAAATTTTCTAGAAATCCCTTGAAAGATTAAATTTAGAGTCAAGGGACTTCACCTAATTCTTCCCATCTGCAAGGAACAATTTAAAGCAGATTTGCACTTGCTCATTCTTGGTCTATTTTGTGCCATCTTGTATAGTTCATATACAAAACCTATAATTAGGCACTCACCACTTTCAAAAGCATGTGTTTGTCACAACCATAGCACCAGCCCTTTGTACCTTTGTAAAAAAAGGAAAGAAAAAAATAGTTCTACATAAATAGGCAAAAGGCCAAGAAGAGATATTTTTAAAGTTTCAGATAATTTTTATAACATCCAAAGAGTAGTGTTTGCAAAGACTTTTTTTTAAAGAAGTCATTTAATTACCATATTTAAAATTCACATAAAGGACTGTGCTAGAGATTAACGATCTGTGTGGAAATACATTTTGAATTTAAAAAGTACTGTACCTACATTTACAAGAGTTATAGCATCTTAAGTTGAAAAGGGATTGTTCTACAGAAAGTAGAAGTATAAATACATACTTTAAGTTGCAGCAACGTATTTGTTTTTGGAAAAAAGAAGTTGAACATTTATTCATCCCTATAAATATAGAGTGTTACTATAAGAGGAAAAAAATCAACGTAATCTATAGAAGCCCTAAATTCTCTTATGAACACCCTTGAGACCGTCACCTATTACTTGGATCAACCTTCACATTGTATAATCCATTTTCACTATAAAGGAAAAATTAAATTGACTTCTTGTGCAATCTTTTTTTTGTTTTGTGTTTTTTTAGGAAATGTTCAAGTTTTACATCTCTACAATACATGGTCTTATAAGAAGACAAGCCAGGAAATTGAGAGCTTTCAAAGCCATTTGTGGTTAGGGTTAGGGTTAAATTACTTTCTGCAGTTAAAATAACTGTGTGTTTGTAAACAAAGTGCTTTTCAAGAGTAGGATCCCCAGTCATATGTTATTTTTTTTTTCCATGTGAGAAAATGCATTATTGTGAAGGTTCTGTGACATAAAGGTGGCACTAGAGAACTAGGATGATGCTTTCACCTCCATAAAAGGAGAAGCGTAAAAGAGAACTGCCCAAGGAAACTCCAATCTTCAGTTGCATCTCAGCAGAGGGAGGAAACGTTCTAAAATGTCCTACCTTTATATGTTTAAAAAGATGAAAGATTAAGTTTCAAGGAACCCACATCAAAAAAAGAAAACACTCCAAACAATACTTTGACTACCACCAGAGGAATTAAAGGGCTATCATTCCACAAGAACATATCTCAGCATTTCCGTTGCTGTGTCTCTGCCTATGTGATTGGTCCCTAAGGCCCCATACACACTGGTGTTCTCAGATCACAGCTGCTTCTTGTGCTTTAATTTGATTGTCTCTACACGTAGGGACACAGGGCATGAAGCCCATTTATCGCAGGGTCAAATCTCTGTTGATGTCATTAGAATCTAAGCCTTCTTAGGTTCCTGAGCTACAATAGGCAAGTATAGAGGCCCATAGAAGAGTGGAGATGAATATTTAACTTGTCCAGAGTTCACAGACATCTCGGAAAACATTATTACATCTGCTTACTACTGATTGTTGTTATCAGCGCCATGTCAGGACAGCTTTATATTTTTGCTGGAGTAAAATTTCAGAATAAAAACCTTTTGGCACTGACACTCTAAAATGCACAGCTTCTGCTTGAGGAATTTCATAAATCAGAGATGCTGAGATGATATTTACCTATGTGTTCTTGTAAAGGTGCAGTGAGGAACAGAGCTTAGTTTTGTTGTTGTTTGTTTAAACGTTTTTCATGTTCTCATTGACTTCTATTCCCATTTCAAACGAATTTTTATTTTCACTTCTCAATTACCCTCACACCTTAACTTCAACTTTTAGTTTCTAGGTCAAGTAGTAATTGCATTAGATGAATTCCAATTCAAAGATTCCTTTATTTGAAGCCAGTCCTACAACTGGGTAAGAATCTTTTCCTGTACATCTACACTAAATAATTTATCTGTTTTGCAAATGTGGATTCTCAAAACATAGATATCTTAAATATGGGCATATCTCAACTGAACAAATCAATTGAACGCCTACTTTAAGCTCAGCAATGCCTAAGAAAACAGACAATATAAAGGAAGTGAGAGGCAGCAAACAATGAGAGAACAATTCCAAGCCCGCAGGCGAGAAGTCAATTTTCAAACAGTTCACTGTGTTCAGGTCCATGCTATGTGAATGCAGAGCAGGGAAAATTTCCCTGTGAAGACAGTTAAATATTTTTTTTATAATGTATACATGAATGCTTTCAATAATCTGTGGTGATCCGGCCACAAAAAAAAAAAAAAAAAAAAAAACTATGGTGCCAGGTAGCATAAAAATTTATTTATCCAAACTGCTGCTTTTGTTTTGATATTCAAATATGGATTGTAGTCACAGGAAGAGGAAAGATGATAGATGGTGAAAATGAGCTTTGGAGTGGGAGCTGTGTCTGAACCCTGGTTTTGACTCTTTCTAGCTGTGGCTGTTGACAACATTGTTCAACCCTCGGTACCTGATTTTCCTCCTTTTGTCTTTGCTAAAGAGTCCATAAAATGAATCATAGTGCACAAAACAAACCTTATTTATTATTATGTACTCCTGCTGTTACACCTTATAACACAATTCTATAAATCACAGGGTTTTTTTATGAGGTTTCACATATTGTTTGATGACAGCCTAATCTGCAGCTTGTTTTACACCATTCCTACTCCATATCAAGTCCATGTTCTTGCCAGTTCCCTGTGGCTTTGGGATTCCACCCTGTTTAAATGACCACACTCCAGCCTGGCTACCCAGGTTCTTAATCTCTACTTTCAGTCTCTCTGGAATCTCTACTTTCTATTGATCTTTCCAGATGAAAACTTAAATTGGGTTAGTATATCAGGAGAGCCCTTAAGATTGGAAATGAAATGAAGAGAATCTTTGGAAAATATTTTAACATGAAGCAATGAGCTGTATTTGGATGCCTGAAGATATTTCTCATCCAAGACACAGGACGTCTGTATCAACATGCTTGGCTTTGTGCTGTTAAAAGGTATGAAGAAAGACTGGGTAATACCAAGTGTTGGCAAAGAAAGAGCAGCGGTTCTCAAATGAGGATGATTTTGCCTTCCCTCTTTTGGTCAGGTGACATTTGGTCATGTCTTGGAACTTTTGGGTGTTACAACAGGGGGTGGGGAGGAGTTTACTGCCATCTACTAGGTGGAAGCCAGAAGTGCCACTGAGCACCCTTCAACGCATGGACACAACCTGCTGTCCCAACACAAGAATTATCTGGCCCAAAATGTCAATAGTGTCAAGGGAGATAAACCTTGACAAAAGTCAAAGTAACTCATACACTGCCGGTGGGACTGCACACTGTACAATCCCTTTGGACAGCAATTTGGCATTATGTGATACAGTTCGGGTTCAAGGTGCACACAGCCTACAACCCAGCTTTTCTCCTCCTGAGTACCTCCAAGAAACCCCTATACAAGAGTTTCAAGAAAATCTTTTAAAACACGTATTCAGTACTGTTTGTAGAAGCAATCCAAATTTCTGTTAGTGGAATGGCTCAATTGTGGTACATCCATGCAACATAAAACCATCTAGTAGTGAAAACGAAAAGCTACAGTTGTAGGTCTTGACAGAGGAGAACACAGAAGCAGACTGACTCTCTCAGCTGAAAGGAACTGCAGAAAATCAAAAGCTGAGGTGACAGAACAAGCAGGGTACCCAGTGCTGACAACAGAGAGACAGTGATAGGTCTCAGCTTTGGGTTGTGACACACAGATGCTTCTCTGGTGCTATCTGCATCCAAGGATCCTGCCTTTAAGATCACCTGCCATCCATGGTATCATATACCACTCACCCAAGTCATCTTCTGACTACTAATTGGTCCCTTAGATCCCTGATAGAAATCCTAAGCCTTTTGTTCTCATAAAAGGAAGATTGTTCACTATAATCAACTAAGTTGATTTCATCATCAACTTTTCAGATCAGTTTATACAAAAATATATATGTTTTGGTTAATTCCATTACCATTCCACCAGTCAACAAATATTTGAGTGCCTGCTTTATGCTGGGTTCCATGTTTGGTGCTTTACTAACAGTGGGGATGAAAGGTATGTGGTCTTTGTTATCAGGGACTGCCAGAAAAACTAAAGAACATACGCTGGCAGTGTAAAATAGGGCCCTGCAGTGGAAGAAATGGGGTTAGGTGTATCAGAGGAAGTCTATCAGAGGAGGAAACAGCTGCAAAGAACAGAAGTATGAAAAGGAGTCACTCATGCAAAGAACTGGGAGAGGAACATTCCACAGAGAAGGAACCCCTGAAATCTGAAAAGATAAAACAATAATCAGTAAAACTAATACTTGAATGTGGCATACTTCACATGAGTCATTTTGCCTGGTTCATACTTTACAGTGCAATCATAATGTACACACAATTTTATATCTTGCTGATTATTACATCATGAATAACTTTTTCATGTTGCCATGTAGTCTTCACAAACATTTAAATGACTGTGTTATATTCCATAGAGTGGTTAAAACATCTTTTAATTAATCAGTGTTAGGGGGTTTAGTCATTCATATTACTTGTTCTTTGTCCCTCTGAAGAGTGCAAAGATGAAGGTCTCTCTCTATGTAACTTTTCCTTGTGTCTTTTCTATTATTGTCTTAGGATGCTTCTCCTACCTTAAATTTAAACACATACACACACAAATGAAGAATGTTTCATTCCTGTTTCATCTTAATCACTTTTATCTTTTAAATCCTTACGTTTAAAGAATAGTTCACATTACCCAAGCCATATAATGTCTTTCATTTCAGCACAGTCTTCAACTGTCTTTAAAATTCATCATATACATAAACTGAAAAACTGAACTACAGCTACTAAAAAGGCTTTAAACTTGAAATCTGGTTTCAGTGGGCTGACATTTCTTGAGCTTGTGATATAAAATACGTTTTTTCTTTTTGTAGTCTCCGGCAGTCAACCTTACAGCTCTCCCATCTGAGCTGGTTTACGATCAGCAGGCTACATTCTAGATGAAGGATTACCTACTAATGTCTTAGAATTATGCACTACTAACTTGAATCATAAGCAAATTAAACATTTCAGCTCAAATGCTTTCCTGTGGCTCCAGCAACTTTCAGGTCTTCAGATAAAGAGGTTGTGGGTTATAATAATAATAATAAAAAACATCCCCTACAACTTCAGTTTTCCTCAAGAATCCACTCATCTAAGAGCAAAAGAGGTATCTTGTGATGGGACTGAAATCCTTTAGTGAAAATAAAAAGTTTAAGTAATAACACTCAGTGTCAGGATGATAGGTTATAACCCAGAGAAACCTAACCCGCTTGGCTTACTTGTCTTAATATCATTCAGGGTTGAAGACAGCATGATGATTTAGCTATTATTTAATAACTAAGATAAATCATTGGGGTAAATAATATTTCGCCATCATTAAGAATAATCCCAGTGTGAGCCATTTCTAAACTACTTCATGGTGAATGATGCAACAATAATAAAAGCTTATGTTCACAAAGTTCTTTAGTTCATAAATCATATTAATATTAACATATGTGATCTGCCTACTCTGCAGGGTAGGTAGGACAGAAAGCCTCGTTACTTTGTGGATATTTTAGAGCATCATTTTCGAGGTTAAGAGATCCACTTGGCCAGGTGTGGTGGCTCACACCTGTAATCCCAGCACTTTGGGAGGCCGAGGTGGGCGGATCATAAGGTCAGGAGATCGAGACCATCCTGGCCATGGTAAAACCACGTCTCTACTAAAATACAAAAAATTAGCGGGGTGTGGTGGTGCGCACCTGTAGTCCTAGCTACTCAGGAGGCTGAGACAGGGGAATCACTTAAATCCAGGAGACAGAGGTGGCAGTGAGCCAAGATTGTGCCACTGCACTCCAGCCTGGCGAAAGAGCAAGACTCCGTCTCAGAAAAAAAAAAAAAAAAAAAAAGGTGAGAAAGACCTATTTGAAGTAATATATAATGAAGTGAAGCAATGAACCCTGGTCTCCTGATTCCAAATCAGCTGTTCTTTCCATTCTGTACCATGATACACCAGATCAAAGTGTACAACAGGGATTAGCTTCTAGTTCCAGCTTTGATATGAACTAGCCATGTCACCTTGAGCAAGTCAGGAACTTTGAGTCTCAGTTTATTTGGAGAATGTCATTTGATTACATGACCTCTAAGGGTTGAAAATTCCATTTTCTATGAAAGAATTTTCTTTTTACTTCCAGGGGAAGAAAATGTCTCCCCACTACAGATTCCTGCTCCCCACCTCTCCATCCAATTATTCCCCTGCCTATGACAAGCATATAGATATGATCTGATTCATTAAGTCAGCTACAATGCTAAAACATTATTGTTATAACAGTGATGAGAATATTAATAACTAATTTTAAGTGTGTGTTTACTGTTTGCAAGGCACCATTTTAAGCGCTTTATGTGACAACTCATTTAATCCTTATAATGGCCCTAAACAATAGAAATTATTATTCCTACTCTCCAGATTAGAAAATGCAGGACTAAAGAGGTCAAAAAATGTGTTCAAAGTCACAGCACCAGAGCTGGGATTCCAACTCATACAGCATGGTTCTTGAGCCCACACACTTAATCACTACTTTACGAATCCACATTCTTTGACTTAAAAATTTTGCCTAACTAGTTTCTAAGAGTTTCAACTGATAACGTATCTTGACCACAGATCTCTCCTGAATCTTACTTTCTGGAACAGTAGCATGTGACTTTATATAAGGCACCCAACCAGCACTTTCCCTAATGGACTAATTCCTGCTCATTCCTGACAGAGATGTCTGCACTGTTTCTGGGGCTCCTTTCATTATAGAGACTCTCGAAACCAAACAGGTTATTTGGCCAATGGACAAGAGCTATTATAGAGTCGAGTCATTAAGACAGTTCTTCCCAGGGCCTGGCTCCCGTCTGCTTTGCCGGCTGGACTTCTGGAGAGCCCACTTCCTCTTTTGAGTCAGCAGAGTCACTGAGTTCAACTTGCTGCAAACTCATTCATTCCTAGGAAGAACTGTGAGACTGGGAGCTAAGACCTCAAAATAGTTTCTCCTCCTTTCATCTTGAGAGAAAATATTTCAGATATAATATGTACATTTTCAATGTCCATATTTAATAATCATTTCAAGCCATTTTTCCCCATATTTATAAGGTCACATTTGTTCTTTAGGTTAATAGTGCAGCTTTCAGAGCAAGGAGACTCAAACAACTTCTCAAAAAGGGAATTTCTCTCTGTGTGGTAGAAGAGTTTACTCAGCTTCAGTACTTACTCTTTGCACCACAGACAGTGTTTCCACCTTCCAAATACTGTCCCACACATGGATAGTCTACCCCTCTTCCTGGACAGCCCTGGGACCCAGGGGACATGCTATTCATTCTCCTCTCTGATTTGCATCAATGTCCTTGTAAAGTTGTGCAAACCAGGCTTTACAGCATAAACCAGGTATTTCAGCAGAAGGGCGACTATACAGGAAAAATATACCAGCATCTGTCAGTAGCAGTGAATGTATACAATGAACATCATAAAGTTGGGAAAAAGACTTCCAAACAACCCTCAGCAAGCTTGTCTAACTACTCTGACCTTAAAATGCCAAAATATACCGCAGTAAATGGGAGAGCAACATATCAAATGCTGTCGCTATTTGCTGCTCCATTCTAGAATTCCACCACCTCGTTGTTGAAACCTCCAATGAGATGTGCTACAGTAAATCTGCCTTCCAGTAATCAAGATGGAAATCTTTTCTTTCCCAATTAGGTCCAAGTGCACAGATGAAGCAGTGCATCTGTTTCCCTTTCAAGACGGCTCACCCGGCGACGGTGGAGCTTTACTGACATAACGGCTAGATGGTTTGTCATATACCTTCTCTCACAGAGCATCTCTGCCACCTTTTATCAGTGGTTATCCAGAGCTTCCCTTTTCGTGATGATACTGACCCAGGGCTGCTGCCATAAGCATGCATACTCCACTTGCCGTCTGCAGGGACTTCTCAGGAGAGTTTATCAAGACAGCTGAGCCCAGTGTTTTTACATTAAAGTGGCTCCCACTCACAATTATTAGTGTGTGTGGCAAGCCCACACCCACATGCACGTGAGGCCAGCTCCCCACAAGAGTGCTACGTAGAACAGTAGCAATCCATCTGTTTTCAGTGAGAAAGCAGAATTGCTTTTGTGCAGTTGAAGAAATGATCTGATATGAAACGAACCTGGCGGTTTTGAGGTGATAGCAAATACTTCGATGTGGCTACCACAGTAAGGCATTAAAGGGGTTACATAAGGCATCCCTGTGCCACTAATGTCCGTAAAGCAATAAACAAACAGACCAACAGACACACAAGTTGCACTCTATTCCCAACTTACAGTACAAAGAGCCTGCAATCGTCAGACCCTGACTTTCAGAACACTGACATGTCTACCTTGGATGATGTTTAAAACATAAAATTTTATTATGGGCATATTATATTTTATAATTGTCAGTGATTCATACAAAAGCAATTCTTTCTAAAATGACCAGAAGAACAGGCATCTTAAAAGAGATGATATTAGAGGAAATGTTTAATTTCATTGCCTTTGGGGCTCCTTGTAAGGATGGAAGGCAAGATTGTACAATGGCTGGGAATGCGGGTGGGGACACAGAGGGGGCAGATAGAACTAAAAACCAGCTCTGCGTCTTCCCAGCTGTGGGACCTGGGCAAGTTACTTAAGCTCTCTGAACTAGTGCGATTGGGTGTTAATAACCACGGCTACCTCTCTGGGTTGTAAAAAGCTTGTGCAGATGCTGTGCAGAAGTGGTGTGCCAGGAATATGAGGCTTTGTCATCATTATCCATAGTATACTGTAATTTTTATCACTGTGAGTTTCCAAAGAATTCTGCAATGACTATAACGAGGTAGTCTATCTCACGCCTTGGAGTATCACCTCTACCTCTGTACCTTTCTTTATTCCACACTGTGTTGGTATTTTTGCCATAGGAAACAAAGATGGTGAAGAAATAACTAGTGATCCCTCTAAAGAGAAATGCCATCTGTGCTCTGTAACAACAGGAATGTGCACAGCCTACTTTGTGGAGGTTACTGACAAGACTCCACTCAGAGCAATGGTGATGGGGGTGACTATTCCAAAGCCATTCTTTTTCTTTTCTACATTTCCTTCTATATTGTCCTTGTGGATGTCCCACTTCACTTAAGCTTTCTTTTTGGCCCTGAGACACATCTATCAGCATAGCCTATAGGCAGATCTGCCCTCCTAAGCATGTCCCAGCAATAACCTCTCTCCAGTCCTCTTTAAAACACTACCTTCTCCTGGTTTACTCAGGCGACAAGCTTGCTAAGTCTAATAAACTAATCTACTATTCATACACAACTCCTGATAGATTAATATATTACCGTACTGGAGATATTGACAATTTTTTAAAGACTCTGTGAAGCAAAATGTAATAATCTAAATGAATTACTTTCTCACGTTAGAATTCTAGACACTTAAGCAGGTCCGTAGAGAGATAAAGGGAGCATTCTGAAGCAGGGTGCTTTTGAAGGCATCTGAAGTTATAATACAAAGGCAACAACCTGTTTTTCATACTGTGGCATCAATCTCTCAAAAGGAGACAGTTGTTTCTGTGGAATGATAAAGAGAAGTAGGCCATTACATGCTTAATTAAAGATTCAATCCTTTTAATCCAGCAGAAATGTGATCCCCAACTGAGTAGAAACGTGGGCTTCAGAGAATAAGCACATGGGGTTTTTTTGTTTGTTGTTATTGTCAGGTTTTGTTGTTTTCATAGAGAAAAGCATTAGGACAAATCTCTGTATTACAGAGCTGATGCACCCTCATGCCATTGGTCTCTGGGGGTGGTCTCTGAGGTGGTCTCTCTCTCACCCAAAATGAGAGGTCTGGTTCCATCACGCCCAGAACACTATGTCACATGCATTCAACTTGCTGAGAAGAAACAACGCACTAGGATTATGGATGCTGTTTTAAATGAATGTGGCTCCCTCTTCTGGTGGAAAGTCAGAATCAATAATAAAATCATCTAAAAGGAGAATAGGCGCTTAGCTTCTTCCTCTCCCAGCTCCAGAAATACATGTCAACACAGTACTCCTAACAAGTGGACCAGACAACAATAGATGCACCATAGTTCTCACATATTCTGCAACCAAGGCTATGTGGTAAAAAGATCTACAATTGAGATGTACCAACAAGAGAAGAGAGAGAAAAAACGAACTTGAGATGGCTGAATCTCTTAAAAATAAGCCATTCCTATAAATATGTATGTGGATATAGAGAATAGAGAACTAAATACTGCTTTGAAAAACTGCTATTAACAGAATTCTTCTGGGGACAAAGTTAATAACGGTAACATGCCAAAATATCTATTTGACACCTTGATTGTTAATGAGGTCAAATCTACAACATTAAAAGTATCTTCCACCACACTTCAGTAAGTCCTATGAATACCTGGACACTTTGAAAACACTTTTGTTTGCTAGAAATAATAACTTGAGTCCCAACTATATACCTATTTATCATTAAGTCAAAAATGTAGATAAGAATGGTATAAAATATCTATACTTAAATAAATTGCAACAGCAAAACAAAATTATGCGTTGATGATGCACTGTGTTGCTTCCTGATAAATCCTAATAGGCTGAGGGTTACAGAGGCCTGAGAAATAAACACGGAGAACAAAACAAATAACCCTAACACTCCAAACAGAAGAGCCCAGTTAGACTCCCGCATTTTGTGTCTTAACACTTCATTGATTGCTAAATTATATTCACTCCTGAAAGACCCCAGTGTTTCTGCATCACAAATCCTGCCACTTGCTAGAGGCTACAACCCAGATTTAACATGGTGTGTTTTTTTTTTTGTTTTTTTCTTGAGACAGAGTTTTGCTCTTGTTGCCCAGACTGGCGTGCAATGGCACGACTTCGGCTCACTGCAACCTCTGCCATCCGGGTTTAAGTGATTCTCCTCTCTCAGCCTCCCAAGTAGCTGGGATTATAGGCACATGCCACCATGCCTGGCTAATTTTTGTATTTTTAGTAGAGATGGCGTTTCTGCACATTGGTTAGGTTGCTCGAACTCCTGACCTCAGGCGATCCGCCTGCCTCAGCCTCAAAACGTGCTGGGATTACAGGCGTGAGCCACCGTGTCTGACTATCATATCTTTATGGAAGGCTTTCAGTGGTGGAAGCAATGCACTGTGCTGCCAGGCAGAAGGTTCAGGTTCAGGAGCACGGAGGGCTGCGCCCTCAAGCCAGGGGCAACCAGCAAAGACTCAGGTGAGACTGTGTTTGATCTCTGAGGAGTGCCTGTCTCCCTACTCCTATGAAGATTAAGTAAAGTCTTTAGATTTGGGAATAGCAGGAGGTTGGGGTGGGATATTGCCAAAGACAACTTGGTAGTGGTCATATTTCCTGTTTTTTTTTTTTTTTTTCACATATAGAGGTAGATTGCAACTCTGGGGGGAGCTGGAAGAAAGAAAATGGTTATGGAAATACTGAGTATTATTCATATGGACAAAAAGTCTCTCCTTGACTGAACTCCACTCAGGTTATTTTGAACTTTTATCAACGAAGACCTGACTTATGAACTTTCATGTTCATCACTCCTTGTTTTTAGCAAGAGTCCTGCTATTGGTTTAGACAGAATCCCCCACCCTCCAAATCTGATCACCCTCCAGCATCCCCCAGGTGATGTCTCATCACGTGGCCTGTCTTAGGCAAGAATCTTATTTGGCTGGTTTACCAAAATTTCCTCTTGGCACTCACTGGTCCCCCTAACCCTGACTCCTTTGCTATCAATTCCCGCTTTTCCTTGTGATATTCAGAATTGAGCCTGAATTGAGTTCTAGACAGAAGCCTCTCGCCCCCATTGCAATACTCTTGAATAAAATCTGTTTTTACTATTTTAACCATGGTCTAGCTCTGGGCTTTTCTTTGACAATATCCACATATGACAGATTTACCAAACACAAAATCTGTTTTTGCTATTTAGCCTTGGTCTAGCTCTGGCTTTCTTTGACAATATCCACATATGACAGATTTACCAAAAGTCTGAACACTAGGGTAGCTATAAATGAGAGATAAACAAGACACTTGAAAATCAGGAGGGGGGATAAACAGAATGGAGAGAAGGTAGAAAAACATATACACTTTTTCCCAGTAATTGAAAACATAACTAACCCTGGTACAATATCATTTACTGAATTAAAGTGTTTATTTGAAATTTCATCAATTTTTCTACTAATATCCTATCTCTGTTCCAGCATCCTATCTAGAATCCCATATGGCATTTATGACCATGTCACCTTAGTCTTTTCTAAGCTGTAGCAGTTGCTAAGTCTTTCCTTGACTTTTATGATCTTGATAAAATATCCTACAATTTGGATTTTTCTCATCTTTCTCATTCTCGGAGTGAACTTATGCATTTTAGACAAGTACACTACAAGAAAAACATTAGTGCACCTTATAAAGAAGTTCATGGTGCCACTAGGTCTTAATACAGGGGATGTTTATCTTGATGGTTTAGCTGAGGTAGGCTCTGCCAGGTCTCTCTGCTGTGAAGTTATTATCTTCTTGCATTTAATATATGTCATGGAAGAGATACTTTGAGACTAGACAAATTCTATTTTTCCTTATACCTTCACCCACTCATTTTAGCATCCATCATTATGAACTCAGGGAAATTTATTTTATTCTATAGGCTAAAATCCAATACTGAGGTGACTTGCATTATTTATTTTATGGCTCAAATTATTAAAGCTTTGGAATAAAAGCTCCTTTCAGGTTGCAGTCTGTGTCCTTTCCAGAAATCCCTATCTATTTGGGAGGCATTTCCCTATTCTCAGGCACAACAAAATTTCCTAGTAACATTTTTTATTTTCCCTGCTCCAGCTTTTGAATTGACCATTTCTCCAAAGTGTCCCAGTTCATTTTACTCCACAGTAATGGTGTTTGGAAACAAGAGCAGTCTCTAGCTGTACTCTCTGTAACGAGTAACCTTATGCATGCTTATTTCTACACCATTGCAGGTGTATCATCAGGGTAGATCCCTAGAGTGAGAATGCTAAGTCCAAAGGCATATGTAATATTGTTAGATGTGCCCAAATTTCCCTACAGAAGAATTAGACCAATTTACATCAAGGCCAGCAATGTATTGAGTATCTGTTTTCCCACAATACCACCCACAGAATATGTTGTGATATTACTTAGTTTTTGCCAGTCTGATAAGTGAGAAATGGTATCTCTGTGGTTTTTAAATTTACAATTCTCTAGCTACTGAACTAGAACATATTTTTCATAAGCCCAGGGGTCATCCGTGTATTATTTTTGTGAATCGTATGTGCATGTCTCCTTCCTGTTTTTAATTGGGTTTTTCTACTGAACTCTTGATCTTCAGATTTCAAGGGTTTAATGTCATAGTTATATTAGCCTTTCTTGTGATATATATTGCAAATACCCAATTTTTGGCCCTAGTTTGTCAGTTGTATTTTGACTTTATCGTATTTTTTCATGCAGTTTCTGAGTTTTATGTAAAATGTATCAGTCTTTTGCTACATCTGGATTTGAGTCATAATTAGAATATTTTTTCTCTGTACTAGGGTTACAGAGGAATCCAGCTACGTTTTCTTTGGAATTCTGTCTTCTAGTACTTAGTTTCATTTATTGTTCTTCACAATAATTTGAAGTAACAGAATTTTTTGGTGGTGATTTCAAAGCTGTCAGGCTTATCCAAAACTTTCTGAGAGCTGCTTCGATGTCTGTACTCCTACTTAGACCAAGGCTAACTCCAATAACATATATTTCATTTGGAGTCACTAGTAAGAAGGAACTATTTGATTGAAGAATCATAATCCTATCTCTTCTGTTCCATGTCTGCCTTTGTCTGTCTCTTCCTCTCTCACCCCACAGATGGGAAGCTAGAACGCAAATGATAAGCCTAATTGGGTTAGAAGCCACCATGGAATAATTCCTGACAGCCCATTCTTTATTTGAGGGTACACTCTCAGCTCCATATACCAACCTTCATTGTGAAGGATGAAGGCCAGTGACCATGGTAAATCCATTCATAGGACTTGCTTCCCCATTATTAGCACCATCTGAGTCTGTTAAAAATCTTAACTAGGAGTTTAATTTCTCTACAGAGGGCTTTAAATTAATTAGGGATGTACATGCTAACAAAGAGCCTGATGCATCCATAAATCAATCTGGGGTAGGAGGAGTACTCAGAGAGGATCCTCTATTCAGTGGAGACCTCATATCCAGCATCCCTGTTGGGCTCCCAACAAAAGGGTGCAGGTGTGGAATAGGCCACTGTGACAAGGAAGCCCCAATAATTATTTTGCATCACTTAAGCCACAGCAGGTAATACGGCAAATCAAAGTCCCAGGCACTCACCAAGTGAAACCCATGTTACCATGAAAAGCCACATCATATCACTTTAACCTCTGTAAATGAATTGCCATAACACCCGTGATTCATTTTATACCAAGTGTAAGAATTAAAAGGGCATTGATCAAAATGATCTCCTTTTCCCCCTTTTGTTAAGAATAGAAAGTAACAGATGGAACCACTTTTTTTTTTTTTTTTTTTTTTTTTTTTTTTTTTTTTTTTTTTTTTTTTTTTTTTTTTTTTTTTTACTGTGCTGAACATCATTTAGAGCAACCTCTGAAATTGCTGGTGTCTTTTATTAAATATACTTGCTTTCAGGTTTATGCTCACATACAATTGTGTTCTTTGGCTAGAATGTTACTCATATTCCTTTAGTTAAACACAGCACTTACATTTTGAAATCCATTTTAAAACGGCATAACAACTCCCAATTTTCAAACACTTCCATGTGCTAGTAATCTGGTTTCTTTTCTAGTCTTTGATTAGCAAACACCTGATGAACAAAAGCAACCATGGATTCCTTTTAAAATAATTTTGTATGTTATTTACCATAATATCATCTATATCTATGTGAGAATCATGAGCATACGTGAATGAAACAAAGCTTTTTAAAAAAATGTATCAACAATACCTAGTTTAAGTGTGGTTACAGTTTCTTTGCAGCAGCTCTCTCATAGAAATTTCTTTGTCCATCTAAACAATTCAGACTCCACCCCACTTCCCCAACTTCAGGGTTCTAAAATCCATATGCTAGAAAAGCAAATACATTTAATTCTATATAGGGAATATTCTACAATTAATCTCTCTTTAAGCTTATGATATTACTAACCCCTCACTAATAAAGTTAAGAAATCAGTTATTTTAAAATGTGAAGCTAAAAAGTCTCATGATGATGTCTCAAAAGTTACTGATTTAAGCCAAATAGTCCAGGTGAATGATGTTTAAGTTTAGAAATACTGAAGTCAACACTCTAAGAATTTTAGTGACACAGGAGGTTTTTTCCTATATATACTCAAGAAACTTCTGTGAAATGTATGTTTTCCATCTCTCTATCCCTGATCACAGCTTTGTAAGGCTTACAATGACTCAGGCCCTACAGAATTCACTGCCACGGCAAGCAAAGAAAAGAAAATGAAAAAAGGAACACTCTGTGCCAAAGAAGAGGGATTTAATCACATTCCCTATACTAAAGGTCCCAGACCAAACCATGAAGATGAATGTAGGGAGTGTGTAGAGGGGATCCAGAATGCACCGTCCAAGCCATTCATTGGAAGTGAAGTTGTGAAGTCCCCCACACCTTCACTTTACCCTCTTAAACCACACAGATAGTCTCAGAATGCAAGCATAGATTAGTGCAAGCCATGTTAAATAACCTTCATCCCATATCCCGACTTAAGCTATCACCTTAAGGTTAAGGTCTGGCTACTTTCATACTACAAGTTTGTAAAACTGTAGTCTCTATCTGAGGTCTCCAATCCTACACCTGGTATTTTCTAGTCTAGACTTCCATACTTGTGAGGCTATCATGAGGCACTGCAACACACCCATGGGAGTTGTATCAGGGAAGGCCATGAAGGGAGCCAGGACTTCCATCACTGCCAGGTGGTAATGAGCCCGCCTGATCCCCACAATGTAAATGGAGAACACCCAGGAAGTCTGGACTTCCACCTCTACCCAGCAGTAAAGAAGCATCACTCCACCCCCAACAATTCCCTGCTGGGGTGGTGTGAGAGGAGGCCAGGGGGAGAGACAGGATTTCACCAATGCTCAGTGGTAAGGAGGTTGCCTACCCCTCCTGTCAATGGAGGCCAAATGGACAACAACAGCAAGGCACTCCTTCCCCTCCCAGTGGGGTGTAGGGTAGCTATGAAAGCCTGGTAGGGAGCCAGAACTCCCACCCCTGCCCAGCACAAGTCCCCTCTTTGTGTCAATGGATGCTGATAAAGAACCTGGACTAGTTTACCAAACTGGAAGTAACAAGGCAGATCCTCACTTTTCTCCTACTGGAGATGTAGCAATGGACACCAGGCAGAGCAGAAGGTTTAAATAAGCACCAGGGCTGGGCACGGTGGCTCATGCCTCTACTAATCCCAGCACTTTGGGAGGCCAAGCAGGTGGACTGCTTTGAGGTCATGAGTTTGAGACCAGCCTGGCCAACATGGCTAAATCTGTCTCTACTATATATGTATATATATATATATATATATATATATATATATATATATATATATACACACATACATATGGATTAACCGGGTGCGGTTGTGGTGGGATACACCTGTAGTCCCAGCTACTCGGGAGGCTGAGGTCAGAGAATCACTTGAACTCAGGAGGTAGAAGTTGCAGTGAGCTCAGATTGGGCCACTGCAATCCAGTAACCTTGGCTCACTGCAGCCTCAAGCTCCCCACTGCAGTCTCCCTAGTAGCTGTAGATTACAAACACACAACACCACACCTGCCTAATTTTTGTATTTTTTGTAGAGACACAATTTCACTATGTTACCAAGGCTTGTCTTGAAGTCCTGAGCTCAAGCCATCCATCTGCCTTGGCCTCCCAAAGTGTTGGGATTACAGACGTGAGCCACTGTGCCTGTCCAGAATGGTTAAAGAAAGTTTTCTAAATAAAAAAAAAAAAGGAAATGATAAAGAAGGAATCAACTCAAAACAGATTAAAGATATAAATATAAGACCTAAAACCACAATACTCCTAGAAGAAAATATAGGGGAAAACTTCCTTGATACTGGTTTGGCAACAGTATTTTTAATATCAGGCAACAAAAGCAAACAAGTGAGACCATATCAAACAGAAAAGCTTCTGAACAGTAAAAGAAACAATCAGCAAAATTAAAAGGTGGCCTAAGGACTGGAAGAAAATATTTGCAAACCATAGATCTAATTAGGAATTAAAATTCAAAATATATAAGGAACTCATAATTCTGTAACAAATAAACTTTAAAATGGACAAACGACCTGAATAGATATTCTTCCACAGACAGGTATATGAAAAGGTACTCAATATCAGTAATCAAAAGAGAAATAGAAATCAAAATCTCACTGACTTATCATCTCACACCGGTTGGAGTGGCTATTGTAAAAGACAAGAGATAAGTGTTGGCAAGGATGTGGAGAAAAGGGAGACTTGTATATTGGTGGTGGAAATGTAAATTTATTATAGTCATTATGGAAAACAGTACAAAAGATCCTCAAGAGAGTAAAAGCATTAGTAAATGGTGTTGGGAAAACTGGCTGGCCACATGAAGAAAACAGAAACTGGACCCTTCCTTACACCTTACACAAAAATTAACTCAAGATGAATTAAACGTAAACCTAAACCATAAAAACCCTAGAAGAAAACCTAAGGCAATACCAATCAAGACACAGGTACAGGCAAAGACTTCATGACTAAAACACCAAAAGCAATTGAAACAAAAGCCAAAACTGACAAATGGAATCTAATTAAACTAAAGAGCTTCTGCTCAGCAAAAGAAACTATCATCAGAGTGAAGAGGCAACCTACAGAATGGGAGAGAAATTTTGCAATATATCCATCTGACAAAGGTCAATATCCAGAATGTACAAGGAACTTAAACAAATTTACAAGAAAAAAACAACCCCATGAAAAAATGGGCAAAGGATATGAACAGACATTTCTCAAAAGAAGACATTTATGTAGTCAACAAACATGTGAAAGAAATCTCATCATCACTAGTCATTAGGGAAATGCAAATCAAAACCTCAATGAGATACCATTTCACACTAGTTAGAATAGTGATCATTAAAAAGTCAGAAAACAACAGATGCTGCTGAGGATGCAGAGAAACAGTAGTGCTTTTACACTGTTGGTGGGAGTGTAAATTAGCTCAACCATTGTGGAAGACAGTGTGGTGATTCCTCAAGGATCTAGAACCAGAAATACCATTTGACCCAGCAATCCTGTTACTGGATATATGCCCAAATGATTATAAATCATTCTAATATAAAGACACATGCACACATATGTTTATTGCAGTACTGTTCACAATAGCAAAGACTTGGAACCAACCCAAATGCTCATCAATGATAGACTGGATAAGGAAAATGTGGCATATAAACACCATGGAATACTATACAGCCATTAAAAAGAATGAAATTCATGCCCTCTGCAGGGACATGGATGAAGCTGGAAACCATCATCCTCAAAAAACTAACATAGGAACAGAAAACCAAACACCACATGTTCTCACTCATAAGTGGGAGCTGAACAATGAGAACACATGGATACAGGGAGGGAAACATCACACACCAGGACCTGTAGTGGGGTAGGGGGAAGGGAAGGGAGAGCATTAGGACAAATACCTAATGTATGCAGGGCTTAAAATCTAGATGACAGGTTGATAGGGGCAGCAAACCACCATGACATGTGTATCTGCGTAACAAACCTGCACGTTCAGCACGTTTCCCAGAACTTAAAGTAAAATTTAAAAATAAATAAATAAATAATTGGGAAAAATAAAATTAAAAATTCCTTTACATAGAAAAAAAAAGAGTACAAATAGAATTACCATATGACCAAGCAATTCCTCTGCTGCATATATAGCCAAAGGAAATAAAATCAGCACCCGATAGAGATATCTGCACTCTCATGCTCATTGCAGAATTATTCCCAATAGCTAAGATATGGAAATAGTTTCCATTGACAAATCAGTAGATAAACCAGTGATATACACACACATACACACAGACAAAATGCAATACTATTAAGCCTTATAAAAGAATGAAACACTGCCATTTTCAACAATGTTGATGAAGGACATTATGCTAAGTGAAATAAGCCAGACACAGGAAGAAAAATATGGCATAATCTCCCTTATATGTGGCATCTTTAAAAAGTCAAATGCACAAAAACAGAGAGTAGAATGGTGGTTACCAGAGGCGGAGAGAGGATGAAAATGGGGAGAAATGGGTCAGAGGGTACCAGCATGCAGTATACAGGATGAATAGGTCTAGAGACCTAATGTACAGTGTGAGGACTATAGTTGATAATATATTGGACACTGAAAAATTGCTAACAGAGTACATTTTAGGTGTACCACAAGCACACAACAAAAGATAATGATGTGAGGAGATGGATATATTTCTTTGCTTGACTGCGGTAACCATTTCACTATGTATATCAAGACATCATTTTGTATCCATTAGGAATATACAATGAAAACCTATGATGCTTATTTACACACATACACACTCAAGAAGGAATCTTGGACCATCAGGAGGGAAGAAATAATGTGGTAAGAAAAAATGTAAATAAATATAATAGGCTTCCATTCTCATGAGTTTCTAAATTATGTTTCACAGTTGAAGCAAAAATAGCACTGTGTGATACAGCTCTAAATAGGTGTCAAGGAAATTTTTAAGACATTTACATTATAAGCAGGAGAGGTAAAAGGGACAAAGATTTCTGTACTTCACTCGAACCGGTAAAATGACGACACTGATATACTGCTAAGTCATGTATATATAATGTAATACTTAAAAGATCCACTAGAAAAGCTATATAAAGTGATACAATCAAAAACATGATAAATAAATCAAAACAGAATCCTAAAACATGTTTACATGCAAGGGAAAAAAAGCACAAAAATGAACAATGGAAAGATACATACAAAGTGATAAATAAAACACCAGACTTGAATTGTAAAACATCAACAACTCCATTGCAAGTAAATAATCTAAACATGCTAATTAAAATCATATTTGTTTAAGAGGTTGAGCTGGGTGGGTTGTTTGAGCCCAGGTGTTCAAGGCCAACCTCAGTAATATGGTGAATCCCCATCTCTACAAAAAATACATGTATATATATTAGCCAGGCATGGTGGTGTGTGCCTGTAGTCTCAGCTATTTGGGAGGCTGGGGTGAAACAATTGCTTGATCTTGGGAGGCAGAGGTTGCAGTGAGCTGAGATACACCACTACATTCTAGCCTGGGTGACAGAGTGAGACTATGTCTCAAAATAATAAATAAAAATGAAAAATAAAGACAGATTTTTACAGTGGATTTAAAAACATGCCAGACACAAATATGTGCTATCTACAAAAACAACTTGCTTAAAATAGTAGAATGATATAGGTAAGGTTAAAAGTAAAAGAATGAAAAAATATATATATCATGCTAACATTAATCCAAAGAAAGCTAGAGTGGCTATATTAATATGAGATAGACTTCAGAGCAAAGAAAGTGATTAGAGAGGTACATCATATAATTACAAAATGGTCCATTCACCAAGAAGACATAGTAATCATAAATGTGCACCAAACAAGAGCTAGAAAATATGTGAAGTGGAACCTGATAGAACTGAAAGGAGTAGTAGACAAATTCACAATTATACTTGCAGACTTCAACACTCTTCTCTCAGCAATTGATAGACCAACTACAAAGAAAATCAACAGGATATTCAACAATAGCATCAACCAACAAACAGGATCTAATCAATATTTATGGAACCCTCCACCCAATGTAATTAATATAAAAATACATTTAAAAAAACCCACAATGCACAATCTTTTCCAAATACCCAGGGAATATTTGCCAAGATAGACAATATCCTGAGCCATAAAAACTTTGGCAAATATTAAAAATTTGAAATCATACAGATTGTGTTTTCCAACTGCAATGGGATCAAACTTGAAATCAAAAACAAGCAACCAGCAAAATATCCAAACACTTGACACCAAACACCACACTTGTAAATAATTTATGTGTCAAAGAAGTCTCAAGTGAAATAAAAAATACACCAGACTGAATAAAAGTGAATATATGACATATTAGAATTTGTGGGACACAGCTAAAGCAATGCCATGAGGTAAACTTATAGCACTAGATTCATATATTGGAAGAGACGTGTCAAATCAGTAATGTAAGTTCCCAACTCAAAAACAGAAAAAGAACAACATAAATCCAAAGATGTAGAAGAAAGAAATGAATAAATATGAGTAGAAATCAATGAAATTAGAAACAAAAGGAATAAAGAAAATAAAAGAGCAGATTCTTGGAAAGATCAATCAAGTTGACACATTTCTAGCAAGACTGCAAGGGAAAAGAGAGAAAAGATACAAATTACCAATAGTAGGAGAAAAGAGGAGCTATCACTACAGACACAGCAGACATCAAAAGGATAGTAAGAAAATAGTAGGTTGGTTCAACATACGCAAGTCTATAAATATAATCCACCAAATAAACAGAACCAAAGACAAAAACCACATGATTATCTCAATAAATGCAGAGGAGGCCTTTGATAAAATTCAACAGTCCTTTATGCTAAAAACTCTCAATAAACTAGATATCGAAGGAATGTATCTCAAAATGATAAAAACTATTTACGACAAATCCACAGCCAATATCATACTGAATGCACAAAAACTGGAAGCATTTCCTTTGAAATCTGGCACTAGACAAGGATGCCCTCTCTCAACACTCCTATTCAATATAGTATTGGAAGTTTTAGCCAGAGCAATCAGGCAAGAAAAAGAAATAAAGCATATTTAATTAGGAAAGGAGGAAGTCAAATTGTCTCTATTTGCAAACAACATGATTGTATATTTAGAAGACCCCATCGTCTCAGCCCAAAATCTCCTGAAACTGATAAGTAACTTCAGCAAAGTCTCAGAATACAAAATCAATGTGCAGAAATCACAAGCATTCCTATACACCAATAACAGACTAACAGAGATCCAAATCATGACCGAACTGCCATTCATGATTGCAACAAAAAGAATAAAATACCTAGGAATACAACTAACAAAGGATGTAAAGGACCTCTTCAAGGAGAACTACAAACCACTGCTCAACGAAATAAGAGAGGACACAAACAGATGGAGAAACATTCCATGCTCATGGTTAGGAATAATCAAGATTGTGAAAATGGCCATATTGCCCAAAGTAATTTATAGATTCAATGCTATCCTCATCATGCTACCTATGACCTTATTCACAGAACTGGAAAAAACAACCTTAAGCTTCTTATGGAACCAAAAGAGAGTCTACATAGCTGTGACAATTCTAAGCAAAAAGAACAAAGCTGGAGGCATCTTGCTACCTAACTTCAAATGATACTACAAGTCTATAGTAATCAAAACAGCATGGTACTGGTACCAAAACAGAGATAAAAACCAATGGAACAGAATGGAGGCCTTGCAGGCAACACCACACCTCTACAAGCATCTGATCTTTGACAAACCTCACAAAAACAAGCAATGGAGAAAGGATTCCCTGTTTAATAAATGGTGTTGGGAAAACTGGCTGGCCATATGCAGAAAGCAGAAACTGGATCCCTTCCTGACACCTTACACTAAAATTAACTCCAGATGGATTAAAGACTTAAGCATGAGACCTAACACCATAAGAACCCTAGAAGAAAACCTAGGCAACACCATTCTGGATGTAGGCATAGGCAAGGACTTCATGACTAAAACACCAAAAGCTTTGGCAACAAAAGCCAAAATAGACAAATGGGACCTAATTAAACTCCAGAGCTTCTGTACAGCAAAAGAAACTATCATTAGAGTGAACCAGCAACCAACAGAACAGGAAAAAATTTTTGCAATCTGCCCATCTGACAAAGGGCTAATATCCAGAATCTACAAAGAACTAAAACAGATTTACAAGAAAAAAAACAAACTAACCCATTCAAGTGGGCAAAGGATATGAACAGACACTTTTCAAAAGAAGACATATATGAGGCCAACAAACATATGAAAAAATACTCATCATCACTGCTCATTAGGGAAATGCAAATCAAAACCACATTGATATACCACCTCATGCCAGTTAGAATGGCGATCATTAAAAAATCTGGAGACAACAGATGCTGGAGAGGATGTGGAGAAATAGGAATACTTACACTGTTGGTGGGAGTTTGTAAATTAGTTCAAACATTGTGGAAGACAGTGTGGCGATTCCTCAAGGACCCAGAAACAGAAATTCCATTTGACCCAGCAGTCCCATTACTGAGTATATACCCAAAGGATCATAAATCATACTATTATAAAGACACATGCACATGTATGTTCATTGTGGCACTATTTACAATAGCAAAGACCTGGAACCAGCCCAAATGCCCATTGATGATAGACTGGACAAGGACAATGTGGCACATATACACCTCAGAATACTATACAGCCATAAAAAAAGATGAGTTCATGTCCTTTGTAGGGACATGGATGAATCTGGAAACCATCATTCTCAGCAAACTGACACAAGAACAGAAAAACAAACACCACATGTTCTCACTCATAGGCAGGTGTTGAACAATTAGAACACATGGACACAGGGAGGGGAGCATCACACACTGGGGTCTGTTGGGGGGCAATAGGGGAGGGACAGTGGGGTTAGGGAGGGATAAAGGGGGGAGAAATGCCAGATATAGGTGATGGGGAAAGGAGGCAGCAAACCACATTGCCATGTATATACCTATGCAACAATCCTGCATATTTTGCACATGTACCCAAGAACTTAAAGTGCAATAAAAAAACAAAATATATATATATATAATTTTAAAAAAGAAATTGCAAAGACAGAAATAAAAGAAAGCTACAAATCAACATCCTTAATAAATGTTGATGTAAAAGTCATTACCAATATAATAAGAAATAGAATTTAGTAATACATAAAAAAATTATTTATCATGACCAAGCAGAATTCATCAGAGGGACATGGGAATGGAAAAAAAAATCAATAATCAATATAATCCATCTATCGACAGTCTAAAAATGTCAATGTCAACTGATGTTGGAAAAAGCATTTGATAAACTTCAGCCCATTCATGATGAAAACTTCCAGAAAAATGGGAATGGAGGGGAACTTCTTCAGCTAAAGAGCACCGACCAAAACAAACAAACAAACAAAACCTCACAATCTACAGCTAAATTGTACCTAATGGTGAATAAAGATTAAACGCTTTCTCCCAAATAATGAGAACAAGATTAGACTGTCCACTCTCACTGATTTTGTTCAAAATAAAGCTGAAAGATCTAGCCAATGCAATTAGGCAAGAAAGCAAATTGAAGTCAGACAGATTAGGAAGTCATAAACTATATATTTTCAGAAGACATTGTCTATATAAATAATCCCAATGAACCTACAAAAATCTCCTAAAACTAATAACTATCTCACAAGATTATAGAATACAAGATCAGCACTCAAAAATCTACTGTATTTCTATATGCTATCAACAAGTATGTGTAAAACAAAATTTATATTTTTATTTTTTGTATTTTTTTCAACTTTTCTGTTTGATTCAGAGAGTACATGTGCAAGTTTTTTACATGGGCATATGTGTGATGCTGAGTTTTAAGGTGTGAATAATCCTGTCACCCAGGTAGTGAGCACAGTACCCAATAGGTGGTTCATCAGCCCACTCTCCCTCCCTCCCTGCTTTAGTAGTCCCCAGTGTCTGTATATTGTTCTCATCTTTACATCCATATGTATTCAAGTTTTAATTCCCACCTATAAGTAAGAACACACCATATTTGGTTTTCTGTTCCTGTGTTAATTAGCTTAGGATAATGCCTCAAGCTCTATTCATGTTGCTTAAAAAACAACAGCAACATGATTTTGTTTATTTTTATGGTTGTGTAGTACTCCATAGTGTATACGTACCATATTTTCTTTATCCAATCCACCACTGATGGACACTTAGATTGATTCTGTGTCTTCATTATTGTGAATCGTGCTGTGATGAACATATGAATGCATGTGTCTTTTTGGTAGAACAATTTATATTCCTTTGGGTCTATACCCAGTAATCAGATTGCTCAGTTGAATGGTAGTGTGTTTTATGTTCTTTGATAAATCTCTAAACTGTTTTCTACAGAGAATGAACTAATTTGCATTCCCACCAACAGTGTATAAGTGTTCCCTTTTCTCAACAGCCTTTCCAATATCTGTTATTCTTTTACTTTTTAATAGTAGCCATTCTGACTGGTGTGAGATGGTATTTTATTGTGGTTTTGACTTGCATTTCTCTGATGATTAGTGATATTGAACATTTTTTTTCATGTTTGTTGGCTGCTTCCATGTACTCTTTTGAGAAGTGTCTATTCATGTCCATTGCCCACTTTTTAATGGGTTTGTTTGTTGTTCATTAATTTGTTTAAGTTTCTTATAGATTCTGGACATTAGACCTACATCGTATTCATACTTTGCAAATATTTTCTCCCAATGTACAGGTTTGTCTGTTTCCTCTGTTGAAAGTTTATTTTGCTATGCAGAATATGCTACACTATTTCATCTATTTTAATTTTTATATAGGATGAGAGGTAGGGGTCCAGTTTCATTCTTCTGCATATGGCTAGCCAGCAATCCCAGCTCCATGTACTGAATATGGAGTCCTTTCTCCATTGCTTATTATTGTCGACTTTGTCAAAGATCAGATGGTTGTAGGTAAGCAGTTTTATTTCAGTGTTTTCTATTCTGTTCCATTGGTCTATGTGTCTGCTTTTGCACCAGTACCATGGTGTTTTGCTTACTGTGGTACTGTAGTATATTTTGAAGTTGGGTAATGTAATACCTTCAGCTTTGTTTCTTTTTGCTCTGGAATTGCTTGACAATTTAGGTCTTTTTTGGTTCCAGATAAAATTTAGAATAGATTTTTCTATTTCTGTGAAAAATGACATTGGTATTTTGATGGAAATGGCACAGAACCTGTACACTGCTTTGGGCAGTATGGCCATTGTAATAATATTGGTTCTTCTGATCCATGAGTATGAAATACTTCTCTATAAGTTTGTGTGATCTCTGATTTATTTCATCAGTGTTTTATAGTTCTCCATTAGTGATCTTTCACCTCCTTAGTTAGTTCTATTCCTTGATACTTCATTTTTTATGGCTATTTTGTAAACGGGACTGTGTTCTTGATTTGGTTCTCTGCTAGAACATTATTAGTGTAAAGAAATGCTACCAATTTTTGTACATTGATTTTATATCCTGAAACTCTACTGCTGTCATTTATTAGTTCTGGGAGCCTATTGGCAGAGTCTTTAGGGCTTTCTAGGTATAGAATCATACCATCAGTGAAGAGAGAAAGTTTGACTTCTTCTTTTCCTATTTGGATACCTTTTTATTTCTTTCTTTTGTCTAATTGCTCTGTCCAGGACTTCCAGTCCTATGTTGAACATGAGTGGTACAGTAAGCATCCTTGTCTTGTTCCAGTTCTCAAGGAGAATGCATCCAGCTCTTTTCTGTTCAGTGTGATATTAGCTGTAGGTTTGTCAAAAATGGCTATTATTATATTGAGATATATTCCTTTGATGCCTACTCTGTTGACGGTGTTTATCATGAAGAGATGCTGGATTTTATTGAAGGCTTTTTAGGTAATTGATATAATCATATGGTTTTGCTTTTTATATTTTTATGTGATGAATCATGTTTATTGATTTGCATACATTGAACCAACCTTGCATCCCAGGAATAAACCCTATTTGATCTCGGTGAATTAACTTTTTGATATGCTGTTGAATTTGGTTTGCTAATATTTTGTTGAGGATTTTTGCATCTATGTTCCTCAGGGATAATGGGGTATGGTTTTCTGTTTTCATTGTGCCTCTGCAAGGTTTTAGTATCAGGATGATGATGGCTTCAAAGAATGAGTTAGGAGTCCCTCCTCCTCAATTTCTTGGAGTAGTTCTTTTTATTCTTTTTTTTCCTTTTTTTTTTCTTTTTTTTGAGGCAGAGACTCACTTTATCACCCAGGTTGGAATGCATTGGTGCGGTCTTGGCTCACTGCAACCTCCACCTCCTGGGACCACAGACTCATGCCACCATGCCTGGCTAATTTTTGTATTTTTAGTAGGGACGGTGTTTCACTGTGTTAGCCAGGATGGTCTTGATCTCCTGACCTTGTGATTTGCCTGCCTTGGCCTCCCAAAGTGCTGGAATTACAGGCATGAGACACTACGCCTGGCCTATTTGGAGTAGTTCTAGTAAGACTGGTACTAGTTCTTTGTACCACTGGTAGAATTCAGCTATGACTCAATCTGGTCCAGGGCTCCTTTGGGTTGGTAGATTTTTTTTTTTTACTGATTCAATTTTGGTGCTTGTTATTGGTCTTTTGAGATTTTTCACTTTTTTCCTGTTTCATTCTTGGAAGGCTGTGTGTTTCCAGGAATTTATTGATTTCATCTAGATTTTCTAAAATGTGTGCAGAGAGGTGTACATAATACTCCCTGAGGATCTTTTGTATTTCTGTGAGATCAACTGTAATGTCATCCGTGTCATTTCTGATTGCAGTTATTTGGATCATATCATTTTTCTTCTTTGTTAATCTAGCTAATAGTCTGTCAATCTTGTTTGTTCTTTTGAAGAACTAGCTCTTGGTTTCATTGATCTTTTTTATGGATTTTTTTTGTATCTTAATTTCATTCAGTTCTTCTCTGATTTTAGTTACATCTTTTCCTCTGCTAGCTTTGGGTTTGTTCTTTTTTCCTATAACCTAGTGCCACGTTAGATTGTTAATTTGAGACCTTTTTAACTTCTTGATGAAGGTGTTTAATGCTATAAACTTTCCTCTTATCATTGCTTTAGCTGCATCCCAAAGATTTAGGTAAGTTGCATCTCTATTTTCATTAATTTCAAATAATGTTTTCTGCTTTAACTTTGATTTTCACCCAGGAGTTATTCAGGAGTAGGTTAGTTTCCAGCCTTTTGTGTAGTTTTGAGAAATCTTCTTGGTATTGACTTCTATTTTTATTTCACTGTGTTCTGAGAGTGTGCTTGATACAATATTGACTTTTTAAAAATTTACTGATACTTGGAAAGCAGAATTTATAATGTCATTTATAACCGCTCAAAGAATTAAAATTCAGGCATGCATCTGAAGTCCTAGCTACTCTGGAAGCTATGGTGGGAGGACACCTTGAACCCAGGAGTTTGAGAACTACCTGGCAAATTACTGAGACCCCTATATGTAAGTATACAATACATGTTTAGATGTCAAGGTAACAAAACATATATAAGACTGTATGCCAAAACGATACAATACTAATTAGAGAAATCAAAGATGATCTAAATAAATGAAGAGACAGATATATTTATGGATTGGAAGACTTAAAGATGTAAGTTTTTCCCAAATTGATATTTAAATTTAATGCAATTTCTATAAAAATCCCAGTGAGATGTTTTGTAAATATAGCCAGGATTATTCTAAAATGTATATGGAAAGGCAAAGCAAAAACTAATGTGAGTAATGAAGAATAAAGTGAGATTAATCTACTCAATTTCAAGACCTATTATATTGCTGCAGTAATCATGATCATGTGGTACTGGTGGAGGGATGGACATAGATCAATGGGACTCAATAAAGAAACCAGAAATACATCTGCATAAATAAGTCCAACTGATATTTGACAAAGGTGGAAAAGCAATTCAATGTGGGAAAAACAGTTTTCAAAAAATAGTGGAAAAATTGGCCATTCATAGGTAACAAAAAGAACTTCAACCTAAGTCTTATACCAAATGTATCACATCTTAAAAGTCTTTTAGAAAATAGGAGAAAATCATTGAGAACTACACCTAGGCAAACAGTTCCTAGACTTGTTACCAGTAGCACAAATCCATAAAAGAGAAAATGGAAAACCTGAGCATCATCTAAATAAAAACTTTTGTTCTGTGACATATCCATGTTAAGAGGATGTAAATCAGTTATATACTGACAGAAAATATTTACATACCACATATACTAACTACCAAGGTCTAGTATCTAGTATATACAATGGACTCTCAAAGCTCAATGGAAAATAAAAATACAATTCAATTAGAAAACAGGGAAAAAGACAAGAAGAGACATTTCGAAGATTATACACAGATGACAAAGAAGCCCATAACATAAAAGATATTCGATGCCACACACCATTAGAGTGATGCAAATTAAAACCACAATGAGATATCAATATACAACTACCAGAAAGGCTAACATAAAAAAACAGTTGTAACACACCAAAGGCTGGTGAGTGAGGATGTGCAGAAACCAAACCACTCATACACTGCTGGTAGGAATGTCAAGTGGTACAGCTGCTCTGGAAAAGTTAAGCAGTTTTTTAAATAACTAATCATGCAACTTAGCACAGTGCAATTCCTGGGTATTTGTCTCAGAGAAATGAAAACTTATGGTCACACAAAAACCTGTACACAAATGTTTACAGCAGTTTTATTCCTAATGGCCCTAAACTGAAAATGACCCCAATGTCCTTCAACAGATACGTGGCTAAAAAAATTATGGTACATCTCTACCATGGAATAGTATTTAGTGATTAAAAAAAGAAATAACACTTGATACATACAACTTGAAAGATTCTCCAAAGAATTATTCTGAGAGAAAAAGGACAATTCCAAAACGTTATATACTACAAGATTCCGATTCCATTTATGTAACATTCTTGAAATGACAACATGATAGAAATGTGGGAACAGATTAATGGGTGCTGGGGTTAGAGAGGGCATGGAGAGACAGGGAAATGGCTGTGTCTGTGAAAGGACAGCATAAGGGATCCACATGATGGTAGAAATCTTTGTGTTTTGACTGCATCGATGTCAACCGATTCTACGTTTTTAGTATAGTTTTGCAAGGTATTACCTTGGAGGAAATTAGGTAAAGGGTCCACTGAGCACTCTCTGTATGATTTTTTACAACTTCATGTGAATGTACAGTAGTTACTTCATAATAAAAACTTTTGTTAAAGAGCTAGAGATATTATTAATTTTTGTAAGAAGATACTTTCACTTTTCAAGCATCTTAAAATTTAGTGTATTCTAGTGATTATTATGATTTTATAAAATTTATAAATATAAACCCTAGTTATTTGTAGTCTTTGTGTCACTTGGATGTATTTTGTCTTTTGACATAGAAAGAAAATTTCTGATTTAATTCCAAAGTATAATTAAAAGACTGTTTCTATAAACTACCAATATATTTTAGTAGAAACTTAAGCATATTGATAATTTTCCACATACAAATTGGATCAATGACTGGGTTATAGTTGCTAAGGGCAAACTGATGGTGATTTTACTGCTTTTAAATTTAATACACAGCTATGCACAAATATATATTCATATGCATAAGTGCATATGCATTTATATACATACACATATGCACCCATATATATGATATTCTCGTTAATACGCACTCAGGTAAAAAAATGACAATTTTTCTAAGGCTCTTTTAAAAAAAACGAATGAAAGCTAGAGAAAGGTGGCACTAGCTCTCTTTGAAAAGGGTTTAAAAGTGGTTATTCTGTACCTGAAATAACCACTCATTTAGGCCGGCGTACCTCAGTTTACACATCATGAAGCAATAAAGCACAGGTCAGCAAATATGATGTAATTCTATGATTTTTACCCAATGGCAGAAAAATAGATCTTCCTCTACCACAAAGCTGTTGAAATGCATCTTATTCCACATATACGGTAGAAAATACTTAGCAACAGGAACCCACAAGTCAGTCTCCTGGCTTCCTGACTTCTTGGTTTAATTACATATAGGACCGGCATATCCTCCTCTGTGATCTCACATCTGGCAAGCACAACTGTCATGCCAAGGACACTGATGTTATGGTTTTTATTTCTACTATTCCAAGGTGAACTTCTCTCCTGAATTTCTAAGTGTTCCTACTATCTATTCCTGTGTTTCCTATTTCTGGTCATTACACACCTCTTCCTATAATCTTTGATTTTTCTGAAGCTTCAATCTTGCTCACTTTTATGCCTAATAGTAAAATTCAAATTTTATATAACTAAACATTGGTGCTAATCATGTGAATGAGTGAATTATTATTATTATTTTATTATTATTGTGCAGTATGGCACTTTGTTGGGTAAGAGAGTTTGAAGTACTAGAGACAGAAACTTCTTGCCTTTCTGGATTTGAGTTTTGCTAAAATTACCTTGACAATAGCCATCTGTTATTCTAGGCAGCAGTGACTACAATAAAGTTCCTGCTTTTAAGAGCCTTTCTTTCTTTCTTCTTTTTTTTTGAGAAAAAAAGAAAGAGAAAGAAAAAGTTGGAAAGAGAACAGAATTCTTGCTCTATTGCCAAGGCTGGAATGCAATCTTAAAAAGGTATTAAAAACCTCTTTTATGCCGTCAATTATACTTAACAACAGAGACAGAAAGGAATACAGGAAGAAAATAACAAACAAACAGTCAACCAATATTTCATTTAGGTCTGTGAGATACTGTGTAAATACTAAAGAGTAATTCACTTTCTGTTATATAATCACTTTCAGAATGGGTGTAATATAAATTAACAATGCGATGTCAAAATCTCCCGCCATTATTGTGCAGGAGTTCAAATCTCTTTGTAAGTCAGTAAAAACTTGCCTTATGTATCTGGGTGCTCCTATATTAGGTACATATAAATTTATAATCATTAACTCCTATTGTTACATTGATCCTTGTACCATTATGTAATGTCTTTCTTTGTTATTTTTAGTCTTTATTACTATTAAAGTCTATTTTATCGGAGACAAGAGTTACAACTCCTGTTTTTTTTTTTTCCTCTCCATTTAATTAGTAAATCTTCCTCCATCTGTTTATTTTAAGTCTTTGTGTACCGTTGTGAGTTGGATCTGGATACTACGTACCAATGGATTTTAACTTTTTATTCAATTTGCCTGTCTGTGACTTTAACTAGGGCATTGTATCCATTTAAGTTTAGAATTAATATTTGTGAGTTTAATATTGTAATTTAATGCTGACTGGCTTTTTTGCCTGTTAGTTGATGTAAATTCTTCATTATGGAGATACTCTTTATGTTTTGGTGAATTTTTGACATAAATGATAACGGCTGTTCCTTTCTGTTTGTAGTGCTTCTTTCAGAAGACCTTGTAAAACAGGCCTGGTGGTGATGAAATCTCTGAGTGCTTGCTTGTTCGTGACAAATTTTATTTTTCTTGGTTTATAAAACTTAGTTTGGCAGGATATGAGATTCTGGGTTGAAAATTCTTTTCTTTAAGGATATTGAATATTGACCCCCACTCTCTTCTAGATTGTAGGGTTTCTGCTGAGAGGTCTGCTGTGAGTCTGATAGGCTTCCCTTTATAGGTAATCTGACCTTTCTCTCTAGCTGCCCTTAAAATTTTCTCCTTTATTTTAACCCTAGTAAATCTAGCAATTATATGTCTTGGAGTTGGTCTACTTGAGGAATATCTTTGTGGTGTTCTCTGGATTACCTGGAGTTGAGTGTTGTCTTGCCTTACTAGGTTAGGAAAGTTTTCCTGAATAATATCCTGAAAAATATTTTCCAACTTCAATTCATTCTCTTCATGACATTCAGGTACACTGAGCAATCGTAAATTAGGTCTTTTCACATAGTCCCATATTTCCTGGAGACTTTTCTCATTCCTTTTTACTCTTTTTTTCTCGAATCTTGTCTTCTCATTTCATTTCATTAAGTAGGTCTTCGACCTCTGATATCCTTTCTTCTGCTTGATCAATTCGACTGTTAAAACCTGTGCATACTTTGCAAAGTTCTCTTATTGTGTTCTTCAGTTCCAATAATTCACTTATATTCGTTTCTAAGTTGTCTATTCTCATTAGGATTTTGTCAAACCTTTTCTCAAGGTTCTTAGTTTCTTTGCACTGGGCTAGAACATGTTCTTTTAACTCAAAAAAGTTCCTTATCATCCACCTTCTGAAGCCCACTTCTGTTATTGGAACGCACTCGTTCTCCATCAGGCCTTGTTCCCTTGATGGTGAACAACTGTGATCTCCTGTAGAAGGAGAAGCATTCTGCTTCTGGGTATTCTCAGCTTTTTTACTCTGGTTACTTACCATCATTGTACTTTTATCCACCTGTCGTCTCTGTAATTACCTACTTTCAATTTAGGTCTCTGAGTAGACGTCCAACTTGTTGATTCCCAAGGCCGAAATCTAGCAACCCACTGCGCCGGCTAAAACCGTGGCATTAAGATTCGTGGTGCTTCTCTGCTCGGGGGATCTCCGGTCTGGCTGCCCTCTTGAAATGGGCGAGTCGCCTTCCCGGAGATCCAAACGCCGATCAGAAGGGAAGCTTGTCCCGTTCACTCTGCACCGAGAACCGCTGCGCTGAAGCGCCGGCAAAACCGCCACGCCGGCCACAAGAGTCATGCTGGTGACTCGTGGGGCTCCTCCGCTGGGAATCCTAGTCCGTAATCAACAAAAATTCTTCTGAAAATGTGGCGTCCTCTCGTTCTATGCGCTTTCTCTGGGAGCTACAATCCTGAGCTGCTAGCAGTTGGCCATCTTGGATCTCTCTCCATGAGTGAATTATTTTAAGAAGAATGCATGAATATGAATGACCCAGATAATAAAGATGTAATTATTATGCTAGATAAAAGACATCACTGAAGTATAGATATTAGATAATTGAATGTTCATAGATATATATGAAAAAATAAATTCTAGCTCTACTGAGTTTAAAGTTCAACACTAGTTAAGCAAAGTTAGCTGTCTACTCATCAAGACTCCTCAGAGCTTCTAATGTAATTACTTGTAGGTTTAATCACTAATACAAGCATATAAGATGCTGAGTTTCTCCACTTCATTTTCATACCATATACTGCAGATGCTATGAGCCAAAGCTTCATCTCAGAAGCAGTGACGTACAGTGAAAAGCTGCTTCACTTACCTGTGCATGAACTCTGCAGTGTGGATAGAGCTGTGTGCCAGGACAACATGAATGATCAGATGAGCACAAAATCAAGACACAGAGATTATGAGCTCAAAAATTAGTTTCTTCTAAAAAGTGTTACTATCAAAATGACACAACTTAAAAGTTTCCAGAATATGTAACTAGATGGCACAGATTTCCAAGAATTGAGTGAAAGCACTTTTCCAGGATGTCCAGAGAACAAACAAAACCAGAATCATTTGCAGCACAGGCTCCTTGACAACAGAAGGCTCTTCAGAATAAGTGTGAAATCTAGCAGACATTTGTCATGCTTTCCTCTTAATTCATTTTGTCTTCCATTCAAGCCACTATCAATCACTAGGCAAAAGGCGTTTGGATGCAAGCTCTCCATAAATACTGAAGGGGATATTTTCCTTGTCTGGGCCCTTGAAGAATGGCAAAGGTAAGGATGGAAATTAACTAGTGTAGAAATTGAGATAATTAAACTTGAAAAGCAGCCTTATTATGGCTCTTTGGAATATCATCAAAATCAGAAATTCTGAAATTAAATTTTATTAATAATTAAAAAAATAATTTTGACAATTATGCCAAGGTAATTCAACACCAAAAGAGAAGGCTGTTCAACAAATGGTGCTGAAGTAACTGCATAAAATATTAAGAGGAAAAAATAAAACTTAGCTTATTATATGTCTCAGGAAAACATGGTTCCAACCCTAACAAGGAAAATAAGACTGATAAGAGTCAAGATTATAAATTTTAAACCTTGGTAAAGAACTAAAGCCATTAAGAAACGTAAACAAACTGAAACTCAGGAACTGACTCCCCAGACACCAGGGACTCAGAAAGAAAGAGGAGACCATGGCTGCCTTCTTTCTGGGTAAAATGATGAACAGAAGAGAAGGCTGCCATTAATAGGAGTTAGAAGAAACCAGGTTATGTTTTACAAAAGCATAAAAGTTCAGTATACTCGTGTGTTGGTTTAGAATCCCCAGGCAGTTCCAGGTACCCACCTGCCAATGTTTTGCCATCGACCTTCACAGAATCTTCAACTGGAAATGATGGATAAGAGGAGGAGTAAATTCCCCTAAAGGGTATGAGTTGCAGGGACCATTGAAAGCTAAGAGCAGGGAACAGGAACCCCCAGACGTACTGGGTTTCCAATAAATACTAAGCAGGAAATACTGGTTGCTGGGGATGGGTCAGGGAGAGCTGAGAGAGAATTACCCTGAGGAGCCACTGCATAGAGCTTCCTAAATCTGGGGACAAAAGTAAGAACTGAGGCACACAAGCACTTGACATCTTCACTGAATATACTGGTACAGCCTCTCATACAGAGAAGAGCACTAAGATGGAAAGGCTGGTAATGGAACTAAGAAGAAACGAAAACTCTCCAGTGACAAAAAACTATCATCTGGCTTTGTACAGTAGAACATGTGAGTTCTCCCATATTTCCAAACATTGGCCTTTTAGATAAAGCAGAGGAAATCTCCAGAGCCTCTATAGTGCTTAGATTCCAAACCCTGCTGAAGGGAAGGTCCTCATCCCAGCCTAAAAATGACTTGAGGATTCCATTTCCAGGAAAGATGAAGCAATCATACTCCAGCCAGTCTCTCCCACAGAACACAAATATAAACCCCAGACAGAAAGCATGGAACATCTATCTGAGGACTCTGGAAAATGAGCAGCAGCAGTGGAGAAGGAAACCAGAATTAGAAGTTCCACTGAACAAGCAGTGAGTCTACCATTTTTCACCCTCTGGTATCACCTAGTCTAGACTCACAGACAGCCTAAAACTCAGAAGTATATACCAGATATGAACAGAATAAGCTCCAGGAGCAGCTCTCTTTCTAGTTCAAGGAGCAGGAAAAGGAGACTCAAAAAATCAGAAGAGTGGGGACATACAATGTTTAGTTTTTTTTTTATTTTTCCTTATTTCCTTCCCTAGCCCCAGGCAAATCTGCACTGATGGTGGCAGCAGAAAGATGGCACTCAGATGGCAGGGTCATCACCTAGAGCTCTGAAGGAGGGAGAACTTCTTCCTTCCCAGAGGAACTTCAATAACAAGAGTAAGAGACAAATTACCAATACCTTTTACTCCCGCTCTATCTTCTGATTGTTTTGTTCTAGTCATAGATGCAATCATGAGAAGTGGGCAGAGAGAAGGAAAACTAATGTTCTAGCTTTCTATATAAAAGATCAGGAAAGGAGGCTCCAAAAGGGCTAAAAATGCCACAGAGCTCACAAAGAGAGGAAAACATCAAAGCAGCAATCCCATAAAGTCATGCATGAAGTACTATGACTGTCTCTGAACTATATACATGTATAGATCTGATCATAAACACCACACAGAGACTATGAGGGATGAGCAACAAAGAAGACCAGAGACGATGCCCCACACTGGCCTCAGGTAGCGCGTGCATGGAAGAAATCCAAACAGAATTGTGAGCACTATTAAAAGTCAAGTGATATTAGAGCCACAGCACACTAAAGGCAGGTCAGAACTTGAGGCCTGAACCTATCCTGGCCAATTGCCAGCTAAAACAAAACAAATCAAGAATACCATAACACAATATTTAAAATATACAAGATACAGTCCAGAATCACTTAACATATGAAGAACTGGGAAAATCCCAATCCATGAGAGAAAAAGACAATCAACAGCTAACAACCCCTAGATGACACAGATGTTGAAAAAAAAAAACTCCACAGGGCTTTAAGGAACAAAATATAATCTTCTTTAAAAAAGAAGAGCAAACTCTTGAAAAAGTGGAAAGATAGACTGTTTCAGCAAAGAAACAGATGATACAAAGAAAAATGTTAAAACTAAAAAATAGTCTGGGTGTGGTGGTCACACCTGTAATCCCAGCACTTTGGGAGGCCGAGGTGGGTGGATCATTAGGTAAAGAATCAAGATCATCCTGGTCAACATGGTGAAACCCTGTCTCTACTAAAAATACAAAAATTAGCTGGGCATGGTGGCGCTCGCCCGTAGTCCCAGCTACTCGGGAGGCTGAGGCAGGAGAATTGCTTGAACCCAGGAGGCGGAGGTTGTGGTGAGCCGAGATCGCGCCATTGCACTCCTGCCTGGGTAAAAAGAGCGAAACTCTGTCTCAAAAAAAAAAAAAAAAAACCTAAAAAATAGAGAAAGCAAAATAAAATATTCACTGGATTGACAATAGCAGAATGGTGATGACCAAGAATCAATGAATGTGAAAATATATCGACAGGCATTATCCAATATGTTCAAAAGAGAACAAAAATGAAGGACAATACTAAAAGTTATAGCATTTATGCCAACAGCCTCAGAAAGACAGGAGAAAAAGTACGGTACAAACATATATGTATTTGAAGAAATAATTTGGTGAAAGACAAATTTGCTGATTCAAGAAACTCAGTAAACCCCAAACAGGATAATTTCAAATAAATTATGCTGAAGCACATCATAACCACACTGCAGGAACTAAAGAAAAAAATAATATTGAAAATTGCACAGAAAGAAAATGGGGAAGAATAATTCTAATGGCTGTAGGTTTCTCTTTGGAAATCATGGAAACCAGAAGGAAGTGGAACATTTTTTAAGTTCTGAAAGGAAGAAACTACCAACAAACATTTAGAAAATAAAACTTGTAACAAGTTTCATTTGTCATCAAAATGTAGAAAATAATTAGGGTTAAGGAGCTCTCTGCCAACAACTACCAAATATTGCTGAGAGATATTAAGAAAGGCCTAAATGAATGGAGATTTACATCATATTGTGGATTAAAAGATTCAATATTTTAAGATGTCACTTCTTCCCACATTGATATAGAGATTCAATGTTGTTGTTATTAAAAAGTCACTGGAGGTAGTGTGAGGAAACTGACAAGCTGATTCCAATATTGACATGGAAATTAAAGGGACCCAGAACAGCAAAAGTATCTTGGAAAAGAACAAAGTCCTCTTTTAAAATCTTATTATACAATCAAAATAATCAAACAGTGTGGTATTTGCAAAGTACAAAGAAACAGATAAAAATAAGAGATGGTAGAGTACAGATATTGACTTGTACATATAGAGGCAAAGAGTTTTTAACAAAGGCACCAAGAAATTCAATAAAGGAAATAAATTCATATCAAAAAAATGACACAAGTGTGGAGGATATCTACATTTAAAAAAAATACCACCTTAACCCCTAAACATACATTATAGATAAAAGTTAAGTCCCAACAGATCATAGACATAAAACATAAAATCTAAAACTATACAACTTGTAGAAGAAAACACAAAACAACATTTTCATAAACATAGGGCAGGCAAATGTTCTTAGAATACACAAAGCATAAATTAGAAAAATAGAGCTTTAATATTAGGCTGCTTCTGCTCACCCAGAGACAACATTGTTTAAAATAAATATGCAAACCAAAGAATTGCAACACATATTTTGACAAGAGACTTATATTCAAAATATATAAAGAACTCATATAAAACAATAATTTCTTTAAAAAGCGCTCACGTCCCTCAAGTAGGCAAAAGAATTTAACAAATACATAAATGGAAAGTAAGCATATGAAAAGTACTCAACATCTTTTATCATCAAGGTAATACAAATTAATGCATGAAATATAAATACATATCAATTACATTGGCTAAAAATAAAACTGACTATTTCAAATGTTGGCTAAAAATAAAACTGACTCTTTCAAATGTTGATGAGGATATCAATCAACCAAATCTCTCATATATTGCTAGTGGAAATGTAAACGGAACAGCTACTTTGAGAAACAGAATGGTTGATTATTTTAAAGTTAAGCATATATCATAATACTAGCAATTTCACTCCTATGTATTTATCAAAGAGAAATAGGAATATATGCCCATAATAATGACTTGCACATGAATGTTCATAGTAGCTTAATTTATACTAGACAAAAACTGGAAACCACCCAAATGTATAATAAAGAAAGTGTATATATTTATACAATGAAATACTAATCAGCAACTGAAGGAACTACTTACTAATTTATATAATGACATGAATGAATTTCTACAACATTATGCTGTGTGGAAGACTTAAGACACTAAAAAGCATATAGTCCAGATTTCATTCACATGAAACCCAAGACCCAGCAGAACTAATTTGAACCATTCAATGCAATTCCTATCAAAATCCCAGTTGGCTTTTTTCTTTTTTCCTTTTGCAGAAATGAACATGCTGATGCTAGAATTGATATGGAAATGCAAATGCAAAGAGCTTAGAATAGCAAAAAAATCTTTGAAAAAAAAAAAGAACAAAGAGAACACACACTTCTCATTCCCTCAATTCTAAAACTTACTACATAGTAGTACTTGTGTTACTTGATTACTACAGTAACCCAGACAGTTTCTTACTGGCATACAGATAGCCTAATAGATCAATATAATAGAATTCAAAGTTCAGAAACAAACCTTCACGTTCATGTCCATTGATTTTTAAAAAGGGCACCAAAGCAATTCAATAAAGAAAAAATACTCTTTTCAACAAATAGTGCTAGGATGAATAGACAGCCATATGCAAAAGAATGAGGTTGGACCCCTTCCTCAAGCCACACAAAAAAATAATTCAAAAGCGACCACAGGCTTAAATGTAAGAAAGGGCTAAAACTATAAAACTCTTACAGGAAAATCTTTCTGACTCTCGGTTAGTCAAAGCATTCTTAGATAAGATAACCAGAAATAAAAGCAACAAAAGAAAAACCAAATTGGAATTCTTCAAAATTCAAAACATTCATGTTTTAAAGGACACTATCAAGAAAGCTAAAAGAACACCTACAGAATGGGAGAACATATTTGGAAATCATTTCCCATAAGAGACTGGTATGTTTACAAAAATAATTGCACAAGAATTTCACAGCAGCCTAATTCGTGATATGCCATACTGCAAACAACCCAAATATCTGTCAAAAGGAAGGTGGATAAAGAAATTGTTGTGTATTCATACAGGAACATACCCCTAAGCTATTTTTTAAAAACCAAGCTATAGTTGTCCCCCTTATCCACAAGGAATATGTTCCAGGACCCCAAGTAGATACCTGAAGCTACATGTAGTACCAAACCCTTTATATACTATTTTTTTCCTATACACATGTAGTTATGACAGAGTTTAGTTTCTAAATGTGCACAGTAAGAGATTAACAACAATAATAAAATAGAAGCATTATAACAATATCCTATAATAAAAGTAAAATAGGTGTTCCTTGGAAACAAGCACTGAGATACCACAATAGTTGATCTGATAACCGGGCTGGCTACTAAGTGACTAACAGGCAGTGGCATGTACAGTGTGAATCCAGTGGACATAAGAATGACTCACATCCTTGGACAGCACGGGATGGCATTTGATTTCATCATGCTACTCGGCATGGCGCACAATTTATAACTTACGGTTTACTTCCAGCATGTTCTACTCAATATTTTCAGATCACAGCTAACCACAGACAATTGAAATGACAGCTACTGAAACCTCAGATAAAAGAGGACTCACTACTGTACCAAGACATACAAAATATAGATGAGTCTCAAAAACATTATGTTGAAGCAAAGCAGCCAGACAGAAAAGAGTACACACTGTAAACATCTACATAAAGTTCAAAAACAGGCAAGACCGATACATGCATTCCATAAAGTGAATCAATGATTGTTTATGCAGAGGTGAGTGTGTGGCTGGCAAGAGTTAAAGAGAATTTGTTGTGGTGATAAAAATATTCTATACCTGGATCAGCGTGTTGTTTCACAATTCAATCTAAATTCATCAACTTAGACAATGAAGAGGCTTTTCACCATATGTAAATTTTGCAACAATTTCTTTAAGTAAAATGGAAAGAAAGTATCATGCTTCGTGGAGTCCTATACTTCTCTGCTTCATTTCAAAAACAACATAGAGACATAGAAGGCCATTCCTACAGAGGAACTGAGATATTCTGTGCTTAAGAAAGTTGTCTTCTAAAACTCTTGCCTTATTTGAAAATGGAACAAACCACAACAAAATCTCCATGTTTCCTGGCAGAATGCTGTCTCTGCCTCCAGTATCTGACTTGGAATAAAAGAAAGCAGGAATTTACCTAAATCTGAGTGTAGGCAGTCCCAGAGTCAGCAGGGGTTGTCTGGAGAAGAGAATGCTCTACAGAGAGAATATGATCTTTGGGAATAGCATTTTTCCTTGAAAGAATCCTAGGAAAATCTAAATGTTTCAAACTGTTCCAACTTTTGAAAGATAGTTTAAAGTTGGACTAAATCAGCTATATAATCCACAGCATTATTCTGAATATTTCTCTGCAAATTCCTAGAATTTTATTTCTTTACAAGTGTTTTATCTGTTGTAATAAAAAAGGGTGTTAATTTATTAACTTGGTTTTATGTAACCTTTTGCTCAACAGAAGCTATTGCTTTTTACAATATCTATTCTCCATCTTTTACCTTCACAGTTTATGACCCTAGTGTCATACTTACACATCCCTTCCTTCACTATGCCCAGATCATAAAATGAAAAAATGTATTTTCTAAAATTTCCCCTAGGCAAGCTAATATTTTCTTCTGAAAGTCCTTCTCTTGTCTTCTTTTGTGATGGTATTATGGTTTTATTTTTTAATTTCAGCATTTTTATTTAAATTTTCTATAAGATTGATACTGAAAAAATATTTTAAATACTCAGAAAATGAGACATTAGTTAACATCATTTGAATTTCACAGTTTTTAAACATTTTATGATATTTGTTTCATCAAAACATTAAATAAATGGATATAACTAAAGACTTCCTCCTTTTCAGAGGTATCCATTGTAAAGCTGGCATGTGTTATTTCTATACATGTTAAAAATTTTTTTTCTTTTGTTTTTGATATCTGCCATGTTCACACATTCAGACTGACTTCATTTTACCTGCTGCATATTATTTCACTGTTTGAAGAAATCAGTTTATTCATTTGTCCTCCTGAGGGACCTTAACACTGTGTTGGCTTTTTCATTATTAGAAATAGTGCTAAAGAGTACAGCTTTATAGGAGCCACTTTGTGTATATGTTAGAGATTTTATAGGACAGAAACATAGAAGTGGAATTGCTGGGTCACAGGCTGTGCGTATTTTGGCTTCAACTTGACTGGGTAACAGAAAATAAAACTCACACTGACAATGTAGAATTTCATTTTCTGCATATCCTTGCCTACTAATGTTTTCAGACTTCTAAAGTTTTTCCAAATAAATGGGCATGGGGTGCTAGCCAAATGATGTTTTGATTTATGATCTGCATTTTTTTGGAAGAGAAATTTCAATGTTTATTGGTCATGACACTGTCCTACCAGCCAGCTTTGCCTATCTCTCTGTCAGTCAGCAGCTTACTTTTTCACTTTAACAATTTTTTAAACAAAGTTTTCATTTCTAATGCATTCAGATTTATCAATGTTTCCCTTTATGGTTTATACATTTGTTTTTAAAATCCATCCTTATTTTGCTATTTTAATGATATTGTCCTACATTAATTTTTTTAAAGCTTTAAAATTTTATTTTTATAAGTCTTTAATTTTTCAAAATTAACTTTTGCCTATGGTGTTTGGTAGCAATGAAATGGTATCATTTACTATATAAATTGTCATAGCAAGCCAGGCGTGGTAGCTCACACCTGTCATTCCAGAGAGGCTTGAGCCAAGTAGTTCTAGACCAGCCTGGGCAACATGTTGAAGCCTTATCGCTACAAAAAGACTTTAAAAATAGCCAAGTGTGGTGGTGTGCGACTGTAGTCCCAGCTACTTGGGAAGCTGAGGCAGATGGGTCGCTTGAGCCCAGGAGGCAAAAGTTGTAATGAGCCGGGTTGTGCCACTGAACTCCAGGCTGTATGACAGAGCCAGACTCTGAGATAGATAGATAGATAGATAGATAGATAGATAGATAGATAGATAGATAGATAGATAGATAGATATTTAGATAGATAGATAAAAATTATCACAGCAGCCTTTTAAAATTCTCCATTTTATTCTCACTAAATTATAATTCTACTTCCATTATGTATTTCTATATATGTGTGGGTACTTCAAGGCTTTTCATTCTGTTCTCTGGTTTATTTGAATACCTTTGTCCCAACATTACACTAATTTGCTTTAGCTTTAAAATAAATTTTCATGTATAATAGGACACCATGTCTCCCCATTATCTTTCTTTAAAATTGTGTCATATGTATTTAAACTTATATATTTTCATACTAATATTTGTATTAGCTTGCCAAATGCTGTGAAAACCTTCTGGGGTTTCTCATTAAGATTATACTGAAAGCATAAATCATTTGAATATAAGTTGATATCTTTATGGTATTCCATCTTCCCTTCCATGAATATGCCATACATAGATCTCTTTTTATACCCATTAATAATTTTCTCCATCAATATCTCATACATTTCTTCTTAGATTTATTCCTATATGCCTTTTTTACTATTTTAAATATTATAGTTTAAAACTATATTTTCTAAGGGCTGATGATTGATATGTAGGAATTCTATTAATTCATTTTATATATAGCAATCTTCTAAATTTTGACTAAAGATTCCTTTAGATTTTCTATTTAGACAATCATTGTTTGCAAATAATCTAAATTATGCTTTTTGCCCGGCTCTTATACTACTTATCTTACTCCACTAGCTAGGACCAGAAGTACAACAATGAAATGAGGCAGTGACAGAAGGCATTCTAGTTTGGTAACGGATTTTAAAAGAAGTATTTCTGACATTTCCTCATTGAGTACAATGTTTACTAAAGATTTTCAGTGGAGACATCCTTTATCAATTTAAGGGAAATTCCTTTTATTCTTAACTGACTACATTTTTTAAAAAATTATGAACTAATACTAGATTTTATCAAATATTTTATACTATGTGTATTGAGATTTTGTTTTCTCCTTTAACCTATTACTGCTGCCAATGATATTAATGACTGTTGCAATGTCAGTCAGTCATTGAATTCCTGGATTTAAAGTATTTAAATACTACTTTAAATAAGTCTTATAAATGTGGGCTGGTACACAGCACCCAGATCTTGGTTTCAAATCACCCTGTTCATTAACAGGAACCAGGTAACCTTGGAAAAATTGCTGATTCTAAGACAGAGGCAAGAAATACCCAACATAAGCCTGAAGCATCTTAAAATGCCAGAAAGAAAGAAAAAGTGCTAAGAAAAAAAAAGGAAAAACAACAAGAACAACAACAAAAAAAACAAGACGGGATCATGTAAGAGAGACCAAACATTGATATAATTTGAACCAAATAAAGTAGCACTGCTTTACCGTGCAAACTATAAAATAAATATCAATGCAGTCATATAAATAATAGTGAAGAAGAGACAAATGTCCCATGCAGAAGAATTCAAAATAATTTCTGTAGATATTCCACCCTCAAGGAGGTGGCGCATATTTCCCAAGCCTGTAAGTATGTGCCGCACATGGTGACTTCCTCCCAAAGATTACAGGATAGAAAGGGTGGTGGGAAGGCAAAGAGTAACTTTACAGTAGAGAAATCTGACACACACTACTTCAGCCAAATGATCAAGGTTCATCTCAACAGTGACAAATTAGGCCAGGTGCAGTGGCTCACACCCATAATTCCAACACTTTGGAAAGCAAAGGCAGGCAGATCGCTTGAGTTCGAGACCAGCCTGGACGATGTGGTGAGACCTTGTCTCTACAAAAATTATAAAATTTAGCTGGGCGTGGTGGCATGCACCTGTAGTCCCAGTTACTTAGGAGGCTGAGGTGGAAGAATCTCTTGAGCCCAAGAGGAGAGGTTGTAGAGAACTGAAATTGCACCACACCACTCCAGCCTGGGCAACAGAGTGAGACCCTGTCTCAAAACAAAACAAAACAAAACAAAACAGTGACAAGTCATGTTGACAATATATACTTTTGATATGGTGCGATAAAAACCGGAAATTTAACTCATCGTTTACTTTCCAAAAATATACCCAAATCTAATCGTGAGAAAACCATCAGACAAATCCCAAAGAGACACGTAATGCCACATAAACCTAAACAGTACTTCTTAACAAGTTATCAAAAACAAGGAAAGCCTGAGAAACTGTCAAAACCAAGAGAAGCTTTAGGAGTATGACAAGTAAATGTAATGTGTATCTTGGACTGGATCCTGGAGCAGAAAAAGGACATTAGGCAAAACTATGGAAATCTGGATAAAGTATGGACTTCATTAATGGTGTATCAATATTAGTTTATCAACTGTGACAAGTGTACCATACTAATGTAAAGTATTCATAATAAAGGAAACTGGGTACAAGATACATGAAAACACTCTAGACTATGTATGCAATTTTTCTGTAATAAAAAGTTTATTTTTTAGCCAGCATCGTGGATCAAGCCTGTAATCCCAGCACTTTGGGAGTCTGAGGTGGGTGGATCATAAGGTCAAGAGATTGAGACCATCCTAGTCAACATGGTGAAACCCTGTCTCTACTAAAAATATGAAAAATTAGCTGGGTGTGGTGGCGCGTGCCTGTAGTTCCAGCCACTCGGGAGGCTGAGGCAGGAGAATTGCTTGAACCTGGGAGGTGGGGGTTGTAGTGAGCCAAGATCACGCCGCTGCACTCCAGCCTGGCTCCTGGCGACAGAGCATAACTCTGTCTCAAAAAAAAAAAAAAAAGTTTATTTTTAAAAAATGAGTTGGGTATCTCATATTTTATTTTCAGGGCTAGTTTGTGTAATAGAACTTTCAACGGAAAAGTATAAGCAGTCAAGTAATTGATGTAGGTTGATATGAGCATTTCTAATACAGTAAGGGTAGTAATAAAGGCTGCACTGTTCAACAAATGGTGTTGAAAAATTAGCTGTTAATTTGGGGAAAATTTTATCTCTGATCTCTACCTCATTCCAAATTAATTCCAACTGAAATTTATAAAAACTTACATTAAAAAAACTATAAACGTTCTAGAAGATAATGAGAATGAATATCTTCATACTCATAGGGTAGGACGGACCTTTTTTATACATACCAATATTTAAGACAACACTGAAGTGTTAAGGACAGAAGAGACCTCTCAGTAAACTGAGTCAGCAATATTTCAGCACAAGCTGAAACAACCCCCCCCGGAGGAATAGAAACATAATCACAAAGAGTTTGTAAAAAAAAAAAAAAAAAACTGAAGAGTACCTATGAAAAACAATGGTGGCATTTATATCCTGGAAGAGGAAATTAAGAACAAAGAAAACAAATATAAAACATCTAGTATGCTGAAGAAAGTTTCCAAAAATAAAGATCTGAGTTAACAGAACAAAAAAGCAGACAATATTGATTTAAAAAATAATAACAGGGAAGTAACATGTCCAAGTTAATAGTAATTAGGTAACTACTAGTGGGTATGGACTTTGGATCCAGACTGGTCTCACTTTCAAGCTCATGTTATTTCTACTTCTGCATATGTGCTCAATTGGTCATTAAAAAGAAGTCCTCTTATTTTTAGAAGAAAATGCAATGTGATACCCTGTACTGGATCTTAGATCAGAAAAGGGGCATTGCCAGAAAAACTGCACTAATAAAGTCTTAAGCTTAATTAATAGTAGTATACCAATGTTAATCTCTTGGTTTTGACAACTACATAGTTATGTAAGATGTTAACGTTAGAAGAAACTGAGTAACAGGTAGGTAGGTGTGTAACATTTCTGTAAATCTAAAATTATTTGAAAATAAAAGGTTTATTAAAAAATAAAAGAAATCTTGGCTAGGCGTGATGGTTCACACCTGTAATCCCAGCACTTTGGGAGGTCAAAGAGGGTGGATCATCTGAGGTCAGGAGTTTCAGACCAGCCTGGCAAACATGGTAAAACCCCACCTCTGCTAGAAATACAAAACTTAGCTGGGTGTGGTGGTGAGTGCCTGTAATCCCAGCTACTTTGGAGGCTGAGGCAGGAACATCGCTTGAACCCGGGAGGCAGAGGTTGTAGTGAGCTGAGATCATGCCACAGCACTCCAGCCTGGGCAACAAGAGCGAAACTCCATCTCAAAAATAAATACAATACAATACAATACAATAAATAGATAAATAAAATAAAACTCTCTAAATGCTGCCTTGGGGCTGTCTTAAAACTTGTAAGTGTAGAGATTTATTGCATAAGACCAAATTTTAAAGAGCGCATGCTTTGTGTTAAAGACTTTGATTATAACAGCTTTGTTGATGACTTTAATAATAGATACCAGTCTTAATTTAATTATATAGCTTCTCTGTAAAGACAGCCTGACTTCTTCCATACCATTTTTCCTTTCATATGAATAAAAATATAGAAAACTGTAAACAGTAGTCTCTGAATACATACAGTAATCTAGTTGTGATGAACCATTTTCCATTTCTGCTACAGACGTAATAAAAGTCCTGTGGGAAAAAACCTTGTAACAGCAATAATTAAATTTAAAGGATTAATAGAACTGCTAATTTTTTAGGAGCTGTCAGATACTGAAAGAATCAGGACTTCAAAAATAAATGAATTTTCGGAGCAGAGAAGCTGAAGCATATAATTAAATAGAAAACTCAGAGGAGTATGACTATGTAAAGGAACAGGGAGAACAAGTTACTCAGAAAGAGGGAGAAAAACTAAAATAAAGACATTAATGAAAATCAGGGCTTATCGTGTCTCCAAGGAATTGAGATGTGACAAGTCATGGAATGGGAAGGGAGATGGTAAGAATATGAATAGTATTAGGTTCAATCACTTAGTTGGGGCCTTGCTAGATGTCTTCTGATGGTTCCTGTCTCTCAAAGCATGAGTCAGGGATCCACTGGGACCTTGATGGTGCACCCATACCTCCCATCCTCCCTGTTCCCCAATCCCCATCACTTTTTGCTTTCTCTTTTTACTCTTCACCCTCTCCCCTCACTCCCCTCAAGCCAGCCCTGCCTGCCTGCAGTTCCCCTGGCATTCCAGGTCCTTGCATTTGCTGGTATCCCTACTGGAATGCTGCTCTCCTCAATATCCCCATAGTAAAAACTCCTTCACCTCCTTCAGGTTTTGCTCAGATATTAACTTTTCAGTGATTTACTACTATACATGTTCCATTGATTGACAGGGTTTTGCTGTGTCGCCCAGGCTGAAATGCAGTGGTATGATCACGGCTCACTGCAACCTCTGCCTCCTGAGTTCAAGTGATCCTCCCGCCTCAGCCTCCCAAGCAGATAGGACCACAGGTGCACACCACCATTTCTGGCTAATTTTTTGTATTTTTGTAGAGATGGGGTTTCACTATGTTGCTCAGGCTGGGTTTAAACTCCTGAGCTCAAATGATCCTCTCACAACGGCCTCCCAATACTATGCACATCCTACTTTAAATGTCCCCTGCCCTGGCTCTTTTATTTTCTCATAGCTGCTGCTATGTCCTAACATTTTAATTATATTGAATATCTGTCTCATCAACCACTAAAATGTAAGCTGTCAGATTTTGCCTGTTTTCACTGTTCCTCCAGTGGCTAGAATAGTGCTGGGCACATAATAAATGCTCAATAAATATTTGTCCAACCAATCAAAAGTGTGATTTTTTATTACCATAATTAAAATGAGAATAATGAAACATTCATAACTCTTCCAAAGTCATTTTTTGAGCAGTTGGGGTCATCCTTGTGCCTGTGTTTTCTGGGTATTTTCTATACTGAACTTCTATAATGTTTTAAAAAGGGGGGTCTGTCTTTGTAAAAGACTAGACAGCTGTCTGGAATCATTTCAATTCAATGTCAGAGTGAGAAAGAATGAAAGTTCATTCTTTCAAGGACTGTTCTTCTTATGAGCTTAAATAACATTTAGTTATTACCAGAAAGAGATGCATATCATGAAAACTTTACATGAGCAAATGCTCAAAAGCATGATCCATTAAGTTAAAGGAATCACAAAATTTCCACCTTCTCATTTTAATGGTGAGGCAACTGACCTACGAAAGTTACTTCCTCACATTCAACTAGAATATCGCTGATGAAGTGGTGAGCAGGAGCAAGTCCTAAACAAAAGACCAAAACACTACAGAACGACCAAGCTCATCAATATTTTGAAATGCAAGGAGAAGTCTAGATTGGAAATGCTCAGTCCACCATCCAACTAGACGTTTATTTTCTCCATCTTGTTTCCATTTCATTGCTCAAAGATGCTCGTGAATGTTTTCCTTTTTTTTTTTTTCCATACAGGGTTTTTGGAGTGCAGTGGCACGATCTTGTCTCTCTGCAACCTCTGCTTCCCAGGTTCAAGCGATTCTCATGCTCAGCCTCCCGAGTGGCTGGGATTATAGGCGCCTACTACCATGCCAGGTTAATTTTTCTATTTTTAGTAGAGACAAGGTTTCACAATGTTGGCCAGGCTGGTCTCAAACTCCTGACCTCAGGTGATCTGCCCACCTCGGCTTCCCAAAGTGCTGAGATCACAGGTGTGAGCCACCGCACCCAGTCATCAATGTCTCTTCATATCATTTGAATATTCAAGATTTTTTCTGCATTAAGAACACTAGCAAAATAAACACTGTGATCACCTTCCTATTTTAGTATGCTCAGGGGCCACTGTGCCTTCCAGACACCTCTTAACATTTGCCCTCTTACTCTAGCCCTTTGATTTCCCTGCTGAGAGAAGTATGAGGCCAGCATATTTTACAAATTTCTTACCCTTTTCAGTGGATGGCCTGTCAATTAACGCTCATGAAATCAAATGGAAGCAGTCTTCAGGGTATAAAAATGTGCTACTTATCTAATTCTTTTACTGAAAACTTGCACACATTCCATTGTTTGGTCATAAGTAAGAAAAAAATAAATCTGGTGCTGTATTTTTGTTTCAGAAGTAGCAACAGCAATTACTACACACATGCATTCCCCAGGTCCCCAGACAGTCATCTCTGATGTTATAAGTGGTACAGAGGCAGATACTTTGGCAAAGACAGTCTATAAAATGAAGTTGCTGTGGACCAAAACAACCATATTGATTTTTAGTACAATTCAAAAAACAAGGAAACATCAGTTTTCCAAATGGCACAAGCTGAAAAGGACAAGGAAAAATATATTGCAAATAGTGAAGAGTAGGAAAATAGTATAGACAATTACATTAGCAAACATCTTAGTGTTTTTTTTCTAGAACACTAAGACAGTTGTTGTTTGTTTTTTAAGTTCAAAGAGCTGAGAGGGTTGAATTACTTTGAACTGTCGCTCATTTACAGACATCGTGCTCATTGCTGGAAGTCTGGGCATCCAGGAAACCTTCAAAAACAAAGCCTTATAATCCTTGGACATCTGAACATCTTATTTAAATCTTCATTTTTTAAAAATTAATATCACTCACTCTGTTGGCAAATGGCCAAGCTATATAAATTGTATTATAAATACATCATTTGCCAAAATATCATTAAACTTGCTGCAAGCAAATATTTTCCATAGATATCCTTAATGGGGCAAAGTAGCTTTCAAGCCAGAGTCCTCTGGATGCTATGGAATGAGAAGGCAGTCAGGACTTACCATGGCCCCCTCACTTGTTCTTTGGGCAACTTCTCGCTGCAGTCGGGCCACTGCCAACTTCTCCCTGGAGAAACAAACGCACATGATTAGTTGACCATTCTCAGGGTAGAGGCGACACCGGCATGACTGTGAAACATTCTTTTGAGGTCTCTAGGGGAAATCCTTCCTTGGTTTAGCTCACTTCCTCCACTATGCTTTCTATAAATATTTAAAGTGAATGGTCCTGAATGCATTGTTTTCACTGAGTGTCATGAAAGAGATTTTTTTTTGCCATGGATATTTTAGTAGCCAAATAAATGTTAAATGCTGAGTAGATGCTTTGCTTTCAGTTCATTAACATATATCACTCATAAATAAATTTTTATGGCTATTTGTCTTTTCTCAACTTTGCTTATACATTTTAATTATTTTTATTTCTTTTGTTGCCCTCTGTATCAATAATAAATATTAAGAAGCAAACAAAATGTAACTCCTTTCTATTTTTAAAATAACAATAGAAAATCATTTGCACACTTGCCACATAACAGGCACCATGCTGGGAATTGTACCTGTTCTCATTTGAGCCTGACAACAATCCAGTGGGGGTGATTTCACTATGCCCATTTTATAGATGAAGAAACTGAGGCCCAAAAGGGCTAATACACTGAGTCCTCAGCTGATATATAGTAGTTTTTTAGAATCAAATTTTAGATATCCTTACTGCAAACTCTAAATAAAAATTCTGCTTATCATTTTTCAGTATATAAAAATATATATTTAAAAATCAGGTTCTTTATTTAACAATGGGATTCATTTTTAGGCCCCTTATAATTCTGGTTCCACTTAAAATATATCCAGTATTCACCAATATTTTAACAATACTGTTGCAAAGTGATAGATAATGCATTTTAGACAGATTTTCAATTATTCTTTAAAATAGTTGATAGATGTCATAGGGGTAAATGAACTATTCTGATAATCCCTAAAATGTTAGTTTGATAAGGATTTCCCCTGATATTCTTCTACTACCATCCTACTATCAAGATGAGAAACTATTTGAGTGATATTTCATCTTTTAGTCTTCCATTTGCACAGGATCAGCTATACACAAACACAGGGGAAGGAGCTCAATCCCTAGAAATGTTACCACTGAGGAAAACAAAAGTGAAAATTTCTTCTTTCCTAAGTGCTTGGATCTTTGAAATGCCTACAACTACCAAGAAGACATGTGCTTTTGTTTGGTTGGAGCTGGGTAGTCTTTTAGAAATAGTTCTCTCTGAATAAATACCTAAAGGTATAGACTAGAAGAAGGGAGACTAGAATAGGAGATATTCCAGGCATACAAGTTTTGGGAGTCTGTGGCAGGACCTGTGAGTACACCTGTAAGAAGAGGCAACAGAGTAGATGGGAAGTAGCCACGAAGGGATGGAAGCCACGTGCCTTGCTAGAGAGGCCAAGTAAGCAACGGAGAAAGTCCCTGTGTATTCTCTGACTCAAGTCCTAGTGAACAGATGAAAGGAGCTCAATGAAAAGAACCAATGAAAGGAAGAAAGAATTGAAAGAGAAGGATGTGAGTGACTTCTGTTTCAATATAAAAATTGAACACATGAATTTATCTCCTTTCCCCAGAAACTGTTAAAAACGTAGTACAAAGGTATCAGTAGTAAATACTTATAAAGTCAAAGAAAACATAAGAATCACATGCTCCATATTCTATGAACCAGCAATTCCACTCTGAAGTCTAAACTGAACAGAAATACAAGTACACGTTCACCAAAAGACATGTACCAGAATGTTCATAATAGCACTTTAGTAAACTTATAAGCTGAAAATGCACACACTCATTAACAATAGAATAGATATGTCAACTTTAGCATAGTTATACACTGGAATACTATATGACACTGAAAGGAATAATCTACATTTAATCACAATATATGGAATACTGCAAATATGCTGTTGATCAACAGAAGCAAGTACAAAAATGTATATACTTTATTTCTTGTTTATATAAAATGCAAATAGAAGCAAAACTCCTATACAACTTGATAAGACAAGAAAAAGAAATAGAAGACATGAATATCAAAAAGGAAGACGTAAAACTGTTTCTACTTATAGATGACATTATTTTCTAAGTAGAAAATCTGATGGAATTTACTACACAACTAATAAGTGAATTTAGCAAAATCAGCAGATAGAAGCTAATGTACAAAAATAATTATATTTCATATACTATACCAAACAATTGGAAAATAAAACTTTTAAAGCATCTGTTTATAATAATGTCAAAAAATAAGACATTTAGGAAACACTTAGCAAAAGATTTGCAAGACTTCTATACTAAAAACTACAAAACACTGCTAACAAGGATTAAAGGAGACTAATAGAAATAACACCACATTCATGGATTGAAAGACTTAATATTATTACACTGTCAAAATCTGCATCAAATAAATCTATAAATTCTTTTTTACTGTAATATGTAACTCTACCAAATAAAGAGGAAAACTGGGTAATGAGAAACAAGAAATCCAATAAAGAATTGGAATTTTTCTTTTCTTATTTTTTTCTTTTCTTGTTAAAAAGAAGCCCCTGAACAACAGCTAAGTAGGAATCCAGAGAAAAACCAATCTCGATCGCAGCAAGAGGATGGAGAGCCTCAGAAGGATAACTCTAAGAATAAAAGTTGAACCAAAATAAATTACCTATGTGTCTGTAAGTATTGAGAAGAGTTGTAGAGTTTTACTTTAAAGCTTAAGAATAAGAAAGTGGAATATGAAAACCTAAGCCATTGGCAGGAAGTGGCAATTATTAATGCTAGAAAAAACAAAGTTATTCTAGAAATGCAATTCTAAACTTCTACTAGACTCAGCTGTGAATGACATTTACTTTGTTTTATCATTGTAATTACTAACTAAATTAATTTACAGTTTAATAAAAAAATTAGAGAAAGGGAGGCATGGAGAAACAGGTAGTACAGAAACACTAAATCCTTATCTTCCATAATAGAAAGATAATACAAAATGTTTAAAAGTGATCTAGAAACAGAAGTTCAAGCATATTATTTACATACAAGGATGGAAAATTTAGAAGGTTTGATCTAAAAGGATGGAGAGAGGCTGTGTCAGGGGTGTAAGGTGCAGAGTAGGAAAGGCGGGGTGTATATCATTGCATTTGATTTCCAAAGTATGTGCATACATTACTTTGATTAAAACTGGCCCATGTCATTTTTATTAAAAACATCATAATAATATATTACTAGAAAGAGAAAAGATACATCATTCACCAACTGAAGATTTAGCATCAAATGACTCATTGCCTTGGACTTCAGAGGCACCTACTGAGAAGCTTTGGTAAATTAAGGCAAAATAAGAAGTAAACTATAAGCAATGAGTCTTTGGACAAATGTTTTTAAGTACAAACTGCAAACAGTCTAACATGTTACAGAGATATTTTAAATTTAAAATCTCTTTACTTTTTTAATGAAGTATAAGGTATGCAGCAAAATTAAGAAATCATAAGAGCACAGCTTGCAGAATAATCACAAAGTGAATATGTCCCTATTGGTCCCACCTAAGCAAAAACACAGCAATACTGCCAGGACACCAGCAGCAACTTTAATGCTAATAATAATTAACTTCTCACTGCAATGCCTGAACTCACTTGCCACACTCTTTTCTCTGTATACTGAAACATGGAGACATTTAACTTCTCATCTAAAGTATGGTAAACACATTGTCTCATATTTTACCCAACTGTTTATTCAATATATTTTTCTTCTAAATAAGACCATAAATTCCTCCTTGACCAGAACAGTAACAACCAAAAATGATGATCTATTCATTTTTGCAGGTGGTCAGTTGTGGTGTAGTTAATATCTTACTGTAACAGCTGGTTGCCAGGGTGGAGATTATATTTAGCTCATCTCTTTAACAACTACTAGGGCCCCTTAGTAGGAACAAAATAAATATTTGTGACTTGCTGAATGAGGAATCAGTTACAGAATCTAATATCAACTTGCCTAGTATAACAGAATTTTAAATAATATTACCATTTTGCATTTACATAGTATATAACACAGGTGCACTGCACACACACACCCTGATTCCCACAGGTTACACTCTATTCCAGTTGACCACAAAAGCTTTTTCACATACATCCTAAAATTATGAAAAGCACAACTTCCGTAGGCCACCAGGTAAATACCTGAGTAAGCTTCAACAGAGTAAATTTCTATGTAAGAGCAATGAATGAGGGGACTGTAGAACAGCAGTTCCCTAATATCTGAGTTCTGAGTTCCCAAATATTTGACTCTTTTGTATGCAGAAAAATTGAGGATCCCAAAGAGCTTTTGTTTTTATGGGTTATTATCTATTGTTACCTCATATAAATAAAAATGTAATTTATTAAGGTAGTTATTAAATCACCAAAAAAAACCCCATGCCAACATAAGTAAAACATTTTAATTAAAAGTCATCCTAAACAGTAATTCCAAAACAAGAATACATTTTGAAAATAAAGGGAAAAAAATAAATTTTGTGAGAAGAGTGATACTGCTTTAGAATTCTGCAACTATCTCTAATGTCTGGCTTAAGAGAAGATGCCTGCATTCTCATATCTACTTCAGCATTTAATTTGTTATGATAGAACATGTCATGTGGCTTCTAGAAAACTCCACTCATGAAAGCTGAATGAAAAAGGCAAATACCATCTTAGTGTTACGGCAAAAATAGTTTTGACCTTGCAGATCCCTTGAAAGTGTCTTGGAGATACTCAGGGTCCCAGGACCACACTTAGAGAACTTCAACTAAAAGACAGATACAGAACTACGAATGTAAGAATGTTCCAGAAAATTGCCTTGAATCATCATTTCTAATTGCTGAAGCTTCAGAGAAAGATTTAATATATATGCTAATGGTATGTTAATTTTTCACAAGAGCAATGTAACATAAAAGAGACATTTCCAGGAACAGATCAAGAGTCTATCTTATCCCCATCATCCTACTAAATGATAAAAGAGTCCTAATACAGTGTAAATGTTAGGAACATCACTACTGTATGCTTAAAATAGATGACCTTTATAAACTATGAGGACCGTCACACTGTAAGCTGCTTTTCAAATCTTATTAATTCATTTGAAAGAAAAGCTTAATGGTTTTAGTCATTACATAGTTTTTAAAAAGGAAAATACTATATTAATAAACTATGAAATTATGTAGACTGCCCACACATAGTATTTTTTGGCATTCAATAAAGAAGGAACAAAATGAATAAATCAACATAAAGGGGCCATCTCTAAAGGAGCAGCATTTTAGCACCTTGATTTGGTAAAATGGAGAGTAAAATATATAAAAACTAAAAACACCATTTTATATCTGACCTACCACCATGTGAATGGAGAAATGCCCAAATTCAAACAGCCATGTGGAAATAGGTAATGCAAAGATGGAAAATTTCAGAGAAGCATAGGCCACAGGGGAGCCAATCCCCAATGCCAGCCCAGCTCCTAGCCCTCTGTATCTACAACTGGGGAAATTGCTTAGATGTCGACAACTGGAAGTTACCCTAACTCGGGTAGCTAGGTGATGAAGGAGCAGAATTTGCAAGAACAGCAAACACAAATGTCTTTTGGGGACCATGTTCTGTAATTGTTTTAAAACATTTATGCAGGCAATGTAACCTATTATATTATCCAACAGAGATCCCTCAGGGGTCCAAGAGACAGTTCAGGGTCCTCCCATGGAGTCAGTGGGCAAAGCCAGTGGCAGCTAAGTCCCACTACAGAAAGGGCACTTCAATTCTAAGCTATTTTATGTAGTAGGCATCTGAATTATATTTCCTTTGAAAAGTAGGTTTTCAGTGCTAAAACACAACAAATAAGGGATTCTTTCTTTAGGTTCAATAACTTGTATATTCCAAATATTTCAAGTCCTTGTGTGTATATTTTACATCAGATGGATTTTTTTAAGGTAGAATTTGTGTTTTATTTTTGTATGAAAAATGTTATTTTTGTATGAAAAGTTTCTTTCTTTTTTTTTTTTTTAGATAAAGAGAGAAAAGGAGAAAGAAAGAAACAAACAGCAAAAGAAAGGAAAAAAAAAGAATGAAAGAGCGAAAGAAAGAGGAAGAGAAAGAGGGAGAGAGAATGGGATTCTTGTTTTATTGCCCAGGCTAGAATGCAGTCTAAAAATGGATATTAAAAACCAAGGAAGTGCTGAAGTTCTTGACATGGTAAAAACCTCTATGATAAAATACTCATGATTTCTAGATGTTATTTCTGAGATCAAATTATCAACTCAATCAAAATATTAAAAATAAATGTCTCTGTCTTTTTCACAGAATCTCATTTATCCCTGGATTTAGTAGTTTCTGGCACGCCATATCTTTAAACCCCACAGTCCCAATATATGTGTGAAACCAATTGGGACCAGTATCTTTTTCATGCAAATTCAAAGTTCTTACACACAGCTTTGTGTAGAAAATAAAGAATGCTGGATTTGCAGGCAACCCAAGACAAATTAAATACACTCACATACACATACACCCTTGCTCCTATTTAAGGCCTCAGTTCATCTGCTGGAAACAGACAACTGTGCTTCTGCAACACATCACTGTTTTGTTTTGTGTTTGTGGTAAAGCCAGTAGCTCAATATGAAGTGGGTATTGACTTTATGATTGCCAAACAAATGCACAGAGATATTTTATCAAGAGTTGTGGATTCTTATTTATATAACAGGTATAAAAGAAGAATACAAAGAATATATACATAATGAAACAAGAGACCACAGTACTTACTTCTCTTACAGTTAAAGGTAAATAACTTTCTCTCCAGGAAGAATAAAACAGAGCTTCTCTTATTATTATTCAATTTTATATCCAAATGGTGAATTAGTTCTAAGTTTCTAAAGCCCTTCAATATAGCCCAGACTATCTGAACTAAAGATCATAAACAACAACATTTTATACGTTTTATATATTCTTCAGAATACCACTGACACATCTGCAACTTAAGCCCATGGAAACAGTGTTCACAATGAAGCCAACAGGATGTTGGCATTTGTAAAATTTAGAAAAGACTTGCAAGCTTTGCATGTTTAAAAGAACATCCCCCAAGGAGAAAGCAGCTTGCAGAGAGGGGAATATATTCACTTTGTGACGTGTGGAGACCTCAGGCCACGGTGCTACAGAGCCATCTGTTGCATGAGTGTCCAGGGCACGCCTATTGGGAGACAAATCAATGTTCCCTTGCCACTCTTCAGGAAGCCCAGGACTTGCACCCACCCTGAATGGGAGAGAATGGAGATGCTGTGTGCCCTACTCTCCACAGGACAGATGGTGCTCCTTTGAGGATGCCCTGATGGAAGAGCAGCAAGGGCACTTAGTGTAAGTGGGAAGAATTATTTCTACTCATTATAAGTCTCCTGGTCCCAAATACGCTATACATGCAACGCACTTAAAAGGCAGATCCAGTTCATCTCAAGCAAGCTGTCAATATGTGAAATACTCTGTGATTTAATGAACATGCAAGATAATTTGTGTGATCACTTGACCTTTCCAGTAAAATAAAGTATAACAAATAAATATGCTTACATATGAATTTAAAAAGAAAAAATTTTCTTGGGCATCTTAGCAATCCAAAGTCAGTTTCCTCTACTGTGGTAAAGGTATTGCCATATTAAAGAATCCCATTGTACTCTCCCTACAAAACTCTAGGTTCATGATAGTTTTGATTTTTAGGTTAACTTCCTTTAAAGTATTTAATACTTACTTATGTTTATGCATTAAATGCACCTATATCAATTTTCATTAATTCAGAATATTCTGCTAACTGAAACTATATAATCCAGCAATAACGGAAATTCTTATGCATTCAGCAAACACTTAATGTGAGTTTACTGCAGGCCTGGTACTGTTCTAGGGCCTGAGAAATAAACATAAATAATAATACAGTTCCAAACTGAAAGACTTCAGGACCGATAGATGGAGAAAGCATTTCTAAGCGCACCACTGTCATAAGACACAGTAAGTATAACACTCTGCATTCAAAGCTAGATTTTAAAACACATTAGGTGACTATTTTATCAAAAGATCAAATTTGAACTTCCTTTAATAAGAAGGCACTTTCTGCTATTTCTAAGATTTTTTCAATTTCAACTTTTCAGCAACAAATTACATAGGAGAGCAGATCTGTCCTCAAAAATATTTTAATTAGGAATAATGTCTATTACATGTCCTACATTATTCTCTAAATTCATTAAGTCTTTTGAATACAATGCTGTTAGACTTTTGCTCAGCACCAAGGTCTGCCACTTTGGTGTCAGGATTTTATTCCAGGTCACTTCTTTGAGAGATACTGGACCTATTTTACTTTTCCATTTAAAAAGATAGTCATAATAGCTGATATTTATTAAACAGTTGCTATGTCAGGCACTATTCTAAATACCTCACATGATATTCTTTAACTTCAGGGAATCCCATGAGGTAGGTGTTATTATCATCTCTATGATATAAAAGTTAATCAAACTTTTTGGATTAAGAATCCCTTTACACTCTGCAAAAAAATTACTGAGAATCCCAAAGAGCTTTTGTTTTTGTCAGTTATATTTACTAATATTTACCATCTTCAAAATTAACTTTAAAAATATATATTAATTAATTTAAAAGAATAATTTTACTACAGGTTAACATAAACATAATTGTGAAACATAACTATAATTTTTAAAAATATAATAAAACGAGTGGCACTGTTTTATAATTCTGTAAAAGCCTTTAATAGATGTATAATAAAAATGACATCTGGATTCTCATATTTGCTTCTATTAATACATTCAATATGCTGCAATGTCACATGTGGGGTGGCCTCTGGCAAGCCACTGTACACTCATGAAAGAATGAGAACAAAAAAGGCAAATAACGTCTTAGTATTCTTACAAAAATAATTTTGACCTTACAGATCTTTAAAAAGGTCATAGGGCCCCCGGAGACTCCTGTTCAACACTACTAATATGCAGCAGTGCCCACCTTCCGTGGGTAAATGGAGGCTGCTCATGCAGGCTGGAAAACATGCCTATCATCCCACTGCTCAGCAGTTTAAATATGGCCACTCATGTTTTTACAAATATGTAAAATAGCAATGAATATATATTTAACTATAATCCTATTTATTAGAACTTGTACCTCTGTATCTACTACTGCCTGTTACCAGTGCCTCTACTGCCAGGGAGGTCATCACAAATAATGCAAGAATTTGGGGTCTCCATGGACACAACACATTTTTGACCATTTTAATGAGAATCAATGGGAAAACCACTATCATAAATTTTCAGAAATACATTGAATTCCAAATACTATAAATCTACATTTCTGGCAGAGTAGAAGGAAAATACTAATCAAACTCCCAATATAAACCAATGCTGAGGCATAGGTTTTGTTCCCTCCACCCTATATTGTTTCCCTGTGAAGATATCACCAAATGTCTACATTGAAATTAGATAGATGATTACTCTCATTTGTGCCTTGGGGCAGAGAGTCATACACTAAAATCTTAAAGAGAAGATTCAATTAATCATCAACTTTCCCCATTTCTAGTGAATCCCAAGAATAAGAGCCCGGTGGCGATCTGGTATGCTTGTGGGGAGAACAGGTTTGCTCCTCCGAGGAGGCCAAAACCCATTCTCTCCCCACACAGAGGCACCCTGGGGAGTCACCCGCCACAGAGACCATGACAATGTCAAGTGCCAGGTGCACCTGTCATGTGGGCAGATGGGGAGACCAGTGGCGGCAGTCCCTGAGTAATCGTTAAATTAATTAGCCTTTCCACAGCAGATCATTTAATTACTCACCCCCTCAGACAGTTAGGGTGAGAACAGATTTTAGAGAAACTTTTAGAGCCAAAACTCATATGAAATAAATGTCTTTATATACTTTTTTCTAAAACGTAATATCAGTGTTGCCCCCAAAACTTTAAAACAACAACAAAATCACTCTGATTATATGCTTTAGGAGACTCTATTAACATCCATAAAGCGTGAAAGTCAGTAAGTTGGAAGCATATTCTAAGTTGTGGATCTTCACAGGATTTTGTGCAGTGAGATCAGTCAGCAGGAAACTCAACAGGATTGGTATGTAAAACTCACCAACTTTGGAAAAGCATGGGAGAATTACTCTATGCCAATTACGGAATGTACCCTGATCCTCCCAAAAATTAACACAGAGACTTTTTTAAAGAATTCAGTGTGTTGGAGTACAGAGATAGTAAACACAAACAAAAATTCTAATTTTAGTAGTCTGAGTTTCTGAAGTTCTGTTATCCACAGTCTTGTCCTTATGGAGTTTTCTGCAGCTTCTAAAAAAATAAAAAGTAGCTCTTTAAATCCTTACCCTATATCTGTATTCTCAACATTGGTTTATGCTCTCAAGAACAGTGCCTCGAATTACACTCACATTTTCATTTATTCATTCATTCATTCATTCATTCATCCATCCATCCATCCTTCCATCCCTGGAGTCACTCACACAATCTACAAAGTCACAAGTGCCTTCTGACCTATTTATCTCCCTAGTGGGAGGTAAGTCCCTAGAGGGCTGTGACTTTGTGGTCTTTGAGCATTTAGGGTATGAAAGATCCTTAATAAATGAAAGATGACACTTCAGAACAAAGATGTTCTCTTTGTTTTGAGACAAGATTACAAATGCCTTTACTCCTATTCAATATCAAGATCTCATGTTCCAGATCTTGAAAAATAAGCCAATAAAACCACACAAGCTACCTGTAATCCCTACTACTACAGTCATATGTGTAGCATTTTGCACATTTTAGATGCTTCATATATTATTGGTAGTAAATATCCAGTGAAGAAGTGAATTTATCCATCTGGGTTTTCTCCCTTTTATTTCTATTTTTTTTTCTGCTTGGAACTGTCAGCTTTCATTAGAATAATATTTGCTTTCATCCCCAAATTTTCGATAAAGTTGGAAGAGCCTGAATTTAACACAATACTGAATTAAAGTAACCCATTTTCTCCTCCTCCTCTCTGGTACAGACTGAAATCCCAAAGCTCTCCTACCTACGATGTTTCTAAAATACATATTAGCGCAAAAATTCCTCTAATTTTAATACAGATATTTCTAGTCTTAACTCTTGCAATTACTTCTTCCTTGAGTGCAAAGTCAAACACTTCTGAAAAAAAGCTTTCCTTGAGATACACACTTCTTATGAATCACTGAAGAACCACTGAATTTCTTAATTATTTTGAAAAAGCTAGGTTTCTGAAAGTGTATTCCTTATGTTACCATGCTTTCTAAGAAACTTGGAATTCCCTGTGTCCATGTACACTCCCTCCTCTGCAACCTTGCCCTACCACCCTGATATTTCTTCTTTAAAATTTAAAATTCCACTGAAATAAATCTAGGTCTGTGTTATGTCTGACAATTAAGACAAACTCTTTAAAATAACAGAACTTTATAAATAATGTTCAAGTCATTCCATCAATTTTGGTAACATCTAAAATCAATGAACTATATGCAGCTTAATATAGAAAGGGAATTCTTGAGGAAAAAAACACACACACATACATGCTAACCATCTCCTAAGGAGCATCATATACCTGTGAGGCCAGGGGGGTGACAATAGCCCTTACATGACAACTAATTTAGTTTCCGTGACTTTCAACGATCTATGGCTCTGAAATCTCATTCTGTCTCTATTTTGACAAAGGCCTCAACATAGCATCTGTGAGGAGGCTTGAGCCATTTAGCTAGGCTCAGAAAAAGAAGGTCTGTGAGTTCCAAAGGGAAGAGTTGAAGGAGGTACTGATGGAATCCCTGGGTGGACAGTCACATAGGAAAGTTTATATGGTAAAACATTCCTTCATTTGTGGCATGATTTATACACACAAGGGTGAGTTCAGTTCAACAAAATAGTGGTTTTATTTTTTTTTAGATGGGATCTCACTTTGTTGCCCAGGCTGGAATGCAGTGGTGTGATCATGGCTCACTGCAGCCTCAATCTCCTGAGCTCAAGTAATTCTTTTACTTCAGCCTTTCGAATAACTGGGATCACAGGTGTGTGTCACCATGCCCTGCTAATTTTTAAAATAGGTTTTGTAGTGATGGGGACTTGCTCTAGTGCCCAGGCTGATCTTGGACTCCTGGGCTCAAGTGATCCTCAGACTTCAGCCTCCCCAAGTGCTGGGATTATAGGCATGAACCCACACGAGGCCCCAAAAGGTGGTTTTTAGGCTAGATTGGAAATGTTATCAATCTATTCCACAAATATTATGTTGCTTACTAAGTTGGAGGTGCTTTGCTAGGCTCTATGGAAACTACAATGATGAGTAACTCAGTCCTGCAGTTACAGAGCATTCAGCCTCAGAAAACAGATAACATGTCTGTTTTCAGCATTATGAGTTGAAAAATGTCCCCCAAAAATGCATATGTTGAAGTTCTAACCCCCAGTACTGTAGATGTGGCCTTAGAGATAGGGGCTTTTATAGAGGTAGTCAATTTCAAATGAGGTCACTAGAATGGACCCTAATCCAACAGGAGTGAAGTTCTTATAAAAAAAGAAAATTTGAAGACAAACACACACACACAGGAAGAACACCATGGGAAGATGAAAGCATACACTAGAATAATGCTTCTACAAGCCAAGGAACAACAAAGATTGCCAGCAAACCACCAGAAGCCAGGAAAATAATGGAACAGACTCAGAGGCAACCAATCTTGTCAACGCATCATGGACTTCAGCCTCCAGAACTTCAAGACAAACTTCCATTGTGTAAACCACCCCACTACCACCCCCAATCTGTAGTACTTTGTTACAGCGGCTCTGACAAACTAATACATCCAGATATATTTTAATATAAAATCTATCAACTATATATGTTTGTACATAATTCATATCTATGCAAATATACATATACGCATAGCTTGGGAAAATATAATAGGCGTTCCAAGCAAAGTGTGATGTATTTTGGGCAGAAAGAGTGTTTGATTCTGACCAGGAGAATCAAGGAAGCCTTCATAGAGGAAATGGCAGTCACATTTTACAAAAGTTAACAGCCATAAAATCAGATGTCAAACATGAAAATTTATAACTCTAGAGCTGTAAACTCTTTACTGCAAAGTAGATTTTTTTTAAACCTAAGGAACTTCATTAACATGCCATTTCTCAAGACTCCAAGATGACTATATGAAGGATTCAAATCACACACTTGATAGCTAAACATCCACAGGCACACATAATCTTAGCCATAGACATTTTTGGTACTCTCATCTTCATATTCTTTTTACTAAGTCTACTGCTATGCCCAGTATAAGATGCTACCGCAGTGCTCTATTAGAGGAATATTGATGTAGTTTGTATTCCAGAGTGGATATGGTTTGCAAATACAAATACATGTACATACTCTCTGGCTGCTCCATTATTGGGGCATATGTTGGCCACTTGTGGGTGTAAGGAGTTAGGTGACCCTCGGTCTTGAAACTGGTTTGCCCATAACCAAGCCCTCATTAACTTAGGTCTCTACACAACTGAGCCGTTAAGCCTCAGGAGCACTATAAATTTGCTGACTTTAAAAACCATATAACTTAATAGCCTTCTCTAAAGCATTTTGTAAGAGTGATTTGATGCTTTGATCATCTGCCAATTCATTTTTATGAGGCCATAACCTATCAGAATCCATCTCACTTTCCTTTCAGAGTCATTTTCCTCATTGAGCTTTGTATCCTGGTTAGATTCTTCTTTTCTAATCTTTTCAGGACTGTGTGAGTTGGGGTTCTCTTGGTTGCAAGTAAGAAACAAACTTCAGGTAGAATAAGAAAGAGGAGGTATTTATTGAATGTGGTATGGTATTTAAGGAGGAACCGAACCACCAAACTCTAGAAGAAGCAGGAGCCAGTTAAGCTGCAGCCATCTCTGCAGCAAGAATTTATGGCTTGATGCTTCCACAATGCCCTAGTTGAGCTCTGGGGATGCTTGGATTCTATTCCATCAGTTTCACATTTTAATTTCCTGGAGTAAGATCCTGATTGCCACAGCGTAGGTGAGGCACACACCCTAAAGTGAGCAGCTTTGACCTGGGGGCAGGGTCATATAGCACAGTCTTAGATGTGGTCCTGTACCTTACAGGTTGGGGGCAACTCTAAGAGAAGGGAGTAATTGTTAGAGTCTACCACATGGGTGGACAACTTATACTTGTATCATTCTTTCTTTGAAAAGTGCTTTTAATATATTTCTTAATTCTTACTTGGACCTATAGCAAAAAATAATCTGATGTCTTTTTTGTATTTGGAATTCAATCATTTTTGCATCCATTTTAATTAGATTAACTCCATTTGAGGTATGCCATTAAATACTTTACTAGCATTAAGCCTACATCTTGTTTTCTTCATTCTATCTTGACCCCTTCCCAGTTATTGTGACTTAACAATTTATATTAAGCACATTCTTCCCTCTAGAACATTTAACTAGCTTTAGTCTATATATTTCTGTGTATTCTCACTGTCTCCATCATCAGCACATTTTTATACTGTGCACACTCCTAGAAGAGTTAACTATGAAACATTTTGTACATGTTCACACAATTGTATAATATTAGGGCCAGTGAGTACAGTCTTAGAAGGCACACAAACAAATCAGAAAGTATCTTTCTACTCTATTCCTGTCCTTCACACCATTACCAGGAAGACTGTTCAAAATAACAAGATTTCAAGACACAGACCATTTTAAAAGAATGTCCATTGTAAAAATCCAGAGAATAAAAGAGAAAGTCAGACTTCCCTATATTCTTTGTACAAAATCAAATTGTGACCAAATGAGGACAATATTCAATTAGTACCTGATTTGACAAGTAGCTAAAAATCAACAAAAATGTCAACAGTGAAAATCTTCAGAGGGAAAAATAAAAGAACCTAATAACAGACAGCCTAGTATCTTAAGAGAGGCGAAATGAATGGAACCAATCTGTAAAATAATATATATTCCACTAGGTAAAACTCTGAAGGGAAGAAAAAAATCTCAGATGTGTAACCAACTAGGACACACTCAAGGGAGGTCAAAGTGTTTCAGAAAACAGGAAAGCAATTGGTGGACAGGAGATATTTTTTGTAGAAAAAAAAATAGGATAACAACCAGGCAGAAGAATTATGTCAAAACAGGCTATTGGAAACTTTCTGTTTATACATAAATAAATCTAAGCATTCATAATTATCATCTGTTTCACTACCACAGTGAGAGAGAACATAATAAGAAATGAGGCCATTTCTTCTATCTTAACACAAGAGAAGGGAAAAATAAATAGTGAGTTCAGACACAGAGCCAACAAAAAGCCACTTCTAAAAGGATGTGAGATACTCATCGTGCCTGAAGGCAGATGATAGCTCTGGTGCTGAGCACAGTCTTTGAACCTATTTTGTTTACATTTAAGATAGAAGAGGATAATGGTAATAATAATTAATATTTATGTAGTAATTACATTCCAAGTACTTTACGTTAGTTATTAACTTGTTTAATCCTTACTCCAACCATGAGGTAGGCACTATTATTTTCCCCATTTTACAGGTGTTGAAAATAAAGTACAAAGAAATTAAGCATCTCCTGAAAGGTCCCAGAGCTACTAAGTGATGATGGCAGCACCTGGACACAGGCACTCTTGGCTCCAAAGTCCTCATTCTTAACCTTAATGCTATGCTAGCAACAATATTCCAGCTGAAGTTATGATTTTTACATTACATATGGTTGTTCAGTAATATGGACACAAAAAAAGCCTCAATGAATTTCATGGGAAGCTCACAAAATTCATTTTAATTCGTCATGGGAGTCAGACACTGTTCTGCTTAAGTTCAGAATCCCAGCTCTTCCACGAACCAGCTCACTGACTAGGGAAAGTTACTCACCCTCTCTCTGTGGGAGTGAATTTTTATTTAAAAATATACACTACTCCTTTCTGTTGGGAAGATTTTACTTCCCCACCCCACAGATACCAGACTTGGCATCTGACTTGTTTTGAACACCGAATCATGGCTAGAAGCAGCACAAATAACTCCTGGGCAGAAAACTCTAAGAGCCAGACAAGATCTGCCATGTTCCTTCATTATGATCAGCAATGGCCAAGAAGGACACTGGCCTAGGTCCTGAAGTGCACATACCTTGGAGCAGAGTAGCTGACCCACCTCGGACATCTGGTGGGTAATAAAGACGGCACTGTGGTTATAACCCACTGGGATCTGGAGGCCATTTGTTACCATAACATAACCGCCTCTCTTGACTCATAAACTCTCTGTGTCTTAATGTCCTACCTGCTTCTAGGGTTGCTGTGGGCATTAAATGAGTTATTTTCATAAAGCTTATAGATAGGAAACAAAGTGTTAGTGAGCCAGATACTGACCTGAAGAGTACAACTAGAGAAAAGAACATCAGCAGAAACATTCCCAATACTAATCAAATCAAATGCTTTTCTGGTTCTCAGATCCTTTCAACTGAGTTCTAATGTTACACTGGTCACCCTTTGAGCTTTCTGCAAACTTCTTATCTTCAATGCTTCCTGCTTGATCCAGTAATTACACATTCATTTACATATAATTCAGGGCTTGGTTCTTGCTGACCCAAAGGCTCCAGACAGCTTTCCTTCTATGACATTTGATTGTCTACTTGGACCATGAAGATATTCCTCCTTTTCCCATTTTCCTCTTTTTCCTCAGCTATCTTTTTCTGAAACTGAGTTGAACACCAGTTTCCCATATGTAGGATGCAATTTTAGTGAGATATTAATAGCTGTTATCTCTTTGTTTTTATGGGTAAAGGATTAGAAATCACTTTGACACGTTTGTTTCCTGAGTTTTGACACACTTCAGTTTGCTAACGTATAAACTTTTATAATAAAGCATCTTACCAATTAACGTCCCACAGAAATGGTTTTCAGGGGATACTGCTGACAACTATTCCAGATATGTTGTAATGAGCAGACAGGGAGACATCTTATGCCCAAGGGAAAGATATTATGAGGCTCCTTCCAAGCCAATTTGGAAATCGTAGACTACTACACGAGGGTCTTTGAGACCAATATGTTCATTTTAGTGATAAGAAATGGAGGCTCAAAGAATAAAGAAGGGAGAAAACAGAGGCTCAAAGAGGTTGAGTATCTTATTGAGAAAAATAAAATTGAGTTAAAGAGCAAAACTGATTACAATAGAGTCATCCATGGATTCAAACTAGTCCTCTTTCCAGGCATGACTATGTTTAAAAGGAAAACACACAGAAATATGAGTACATGTGTTTAGACTAAAAAACATGTTTGAAACCAACAACATATTCACCCTTTCTTACCTAGCCTCTTTCTGGGTTTTAATCTGGCCCATTTTTGAAAGTCAAAGGAGTTACTGGGGAAGGTAACAGTTAACAGACCCCAGTCTTACTAAGCTCATGTGTGAAGCAGGTTTGTAGGGATAAGTCAGGATCTAGGCTTATCTAAACTAAGATATAAAATAGGCGGCAATTTACTTATTCTATCAAAAGGTTTTATTTGGTACTTACTCGCCGTATATATAACTCACTAGCTATTTGCTCTGAAACAGCAATGATTAGAATGGCTCTCATATCCAACAAAATGCTGAGACAGGCAACAGACAGGGTCAATCCTCAAAAAGTAAAACATCCTAATGGTACCTATGACTATTTTTCACTGTTTTCAGTGGGAAACAAAACCAAAAGTTATTTTGCACACTTACCACTCTCATGATCTCTATATTTACTTCTCCAAAAGAAATGTGCCAAAGATTAATAAATCTTACAAGAAAACAAATGGAACATGTAAATTGCTGAGGAGCTTGTTCCCTTTAAGTTTATTCTACCCATTTTCCCAAGCCCAGAAAAAAGACATTTGCTAAAGCTTTGTGTAGCTTCTAGCAAAAATCGCTTCCCATGTAACTAAATAGGTACAGAAAGGATGCACTTTTTAAGTGGATAATAACAAAACTCAGATTTGTAGCTTACATTATTCTTGATCGCAAAAGCCATGTGGGTTTTCTCTGTTTCTTAGCTAAGGTCTCCTGTCTAAAAGACAAAAGAGAAAACAAAATCAAAGAGAAAAGGATTCTGCAGACATCTATATAGAAGAAAAAATAAAATATTCAAAAGTTACAGAGCCAGGCATGGTGGTGAGCCTGTAGTTTCAGCTACTCAGGAGGATTGCTTGAGCCCTGGAGTTCAAGGCCAGCCTGAACTCTACGTCAAAAATGTATATAAATTAAATAAGTGTTTTCAGTCACAATAAAGCATGGATATTGTCATAGATGGAAATTTCATTTAAACATACACACACACACACACACATATATACATATATATATTATATATATCTTATATATATAATATATGTATACGTATATAAGATATATATATTATATATATCTTATATATAAGATATATATATTATATATATCTTATATATAAGATATATATATTATATATATATATATATATTTCTACATTGGAGAAGGGCTCAGCCATTGAAAAGAAAAAAAAAGTACTAATAGACAAAGTTAGGAACTGAAATACATTCAAAAGACCAAAGGCAAAACAACTAGCAATGTCCTACTTAGTCCAAAAGGAAAGAAAACCCGTCAACAAACACAGACTCTCGCAAATGGAGAATGTCTTTAGCACACTACAATAAGACCGTTGTATGTGACACCTTGATAAATTAAAGAAACAGAAACACTGTCACCAAAAGAAAAGGAAGAAAGGAAGGAAATTCACAAACAGTGCCCACAAAAGATGGATAAGAAAGTTTAAAGAGAATATGAGCACTGATTAAAGGCAAGCAAGAAAAACAAGATAGGCTCTATCTAGCTAAGCCCCCACGCACATGCCTATTGTACTGTTTCCTTTGGCATCGACTACAAGAGAGTTTCATCATATGTCTAATAATAGTATTATTTATAAAATAGAAGAATAACATCTTGATAAGAATATACCTCAATGGCAAAATGTCTCCTTCTATATAATCTGAGTGTATAGATGAAAAAGAAATGTTTTCAAAGTAATAACAATTACAGAGCAACCACTGAACAAGAGAAGCACTTGCAGAGGGAGCCACACTAAATCTCTTCAACTGACTGGCTTCTCTGTTATGTGAATCAAAGAAAGGATAACTGCTACTCACTGGAAAAACCTGCATTGCTGTAAAAACCAGCCCATGCTACTGTATTCCCAGGATGAGGAAAACATTAACAAAGCAATAGAGGCAAATGGAAAAGGCTGACAATACAACTCCTTATAGTTCTTAATTCAGCATTATATTCATTGACCTATGCTATGATGTATAGGTCAATATGAAGACAAAGGATTTTGGAAATCACACACTCACACATATGGTCCCTACCCTCTGAAAGCTAGAAGGTGTTAAACACTACTTTGGTCTATGACCTTACCAATACCCATTTTATGCAAGCATAAATATTGTCTAACTCTATAAAGTTATGTTCAACACTAGCCAGTATCCCTGTATTATTATTTTGCTGACATTCGTACATATTGTATTGAAATAAAAAATCAAAAGAGTATTTCCACAAGTTCAAGTTTATAAACAATTGAATATATTCACCATATATAAACATGTATATTTTGCTGAATATAGATGCTTCCTATTTCCTAGTTTCATATACATTATATGTATAACTTGCTACATTTAAACCAATGTTATATACCAAGTGCAGTCTGATGGGCTGTTTCAAAGCCTATGTTGACAATTTGCTAGAGTTGAAAAAAAAATAAAAAACTCTTAACACAATTAGCTAATAAGCACCACATTAAGCCATCATTATGTGGCAGCTACTATTCTACAGGCTTTTACATGCATTGTCTTGTTGAATCCTTAAACATCTCTTTTTTTTATAGATAAGGAATCAGAATTTCCAACTAAGCAGCCCAGACTCTAAACCACTCTACTAAACCCCTTCTCCCCACATACATACAGAGGCGATTCCTTTGGAGCCTAAGTATTGTTGACTATTAATGGAAATTTTACTTTGTTGTGAAAACATGATCAAACCAAATGATTCAAATCACTGAAGAACCCATTAGGACTGTGACAAGAAGGGCCAGACAACCAGACTAAAACCTGGGAGCAGACACAGGCTCCAAAGTGCAGCAGACAGGAACACCCCTCATGAGCGCTTAAGGGAGGAAGACAGGCAGGCAGTTCAGAGACGTTCATATTGGGACAGGGTATGGCCACAAGTGCCAGAATGTCAGGAAAGACAGGCTCTTCTGAAGGGAAATTCAAGGCTGGCCATGAGTGGAGAGAAATGGATAGAACTCCAACTTCAGAAAGGTCTGATGGCCATAACATAAGGCCTTTAGATAAACAAAAGTACACTGCTGAATTTCAAGGCATCCCGACAGCATGGAGCAAATCAGCAACAAAGATGATATGAACACATTGCAGTGCTCTTAAGTTTACTTCCCAACAAAACTCATAACCATTAAACAAAATGTACTAGTATGCTATTCTGCCAAACTATGAGACCATTAGTTCTCTGGACCCTGACAAGTCTGCCTTGAAAAATGGCATGTGTAGGTCTCCACAACACGGATTCTCTGTGAGGAATAAGCTAACTCTTGGAACAGTAATTCCAGCACTGACCATTGTATGTTCTTTAACGTGTTGCTCATATCTGGAGAAGTCTGTCAGGAACAAAGTCTAAAATTGTTTGCAGTTTTTCTGACTTCTCTTTAACCTCCATCTCTCAGTTCTCAGCTATAGGCTAAACTATGTGCATTCCTTATAATTTTCCAGGTGCTTCTAAAAGAAATGCAGTTCATCCATGGCAAGAGAAGGCTTGACGTCAAATTTTACTTTAAAAATAGTTACCTAAACTTTTAAAGACTGACTTTAATTTTTAGAAGAATGATAAATGTTAAGGAAAGAACAAAGAAATAAATACATTTAGACACAGTAAGCAATTCATTCTTAAGTAAGTAAACATTTATATAAATAAATGTCCATCAGTCGAGACTTATGTCCCTAGTTGCTAACTGGCCTTATGACATACATTTTTAAGATATAAATTCTTAAGGTCAGTTAACAACTAGGGGCACAAGTCTCAACTGAGGGACTCCCTCCTACTCATTATATCCTCAGTGCACATTAGGTCTAGTAGAGGCTTACGGAACTGAAGCTACTTAACATCTGAGTCTTGGATTCCTTATCTTCCAACTCTGGTTAATACAGAGTAACCAGAGTCAGTCAGAGTAATACAGTCAGTTTTCATTACTCACACAATTACAAATTAGTTTACCCACTAAAATGTATTTGCAACCCCAAGATCAATACTCATGATGCTTTCACTGTCACTTGCAGACTTGCACAGAGCCATGAAAATGTGAGTGACCAATGTGCACACTCCAAGCTGAAGTCAAGCAAGGTGACGTTCCACAGCTCTTGGTGTCCTTTTTGTGATCTATTTAGTGCCACTTTTTGTATGTTTGTGCTTTGTGTTGGTGACTGTATTGATGAAAATGGCCAATTACAGTACTGAAGTACTAAGCACTCCTAAGTACAAAAAGGCAGGCTGGGTGTGGTGGCTCACAATTGTAATCCTAGCAATTTGGGAGGCCGAGGTAGCACATTGCTTTGAGCTCAGGAGTTCAAGACCAGATTGGGCAAAAAGGCAAAATCCCATCTCTACAAAAAAATAATGCCAAAAAAATGGTGGCTCAAAATACAAAATATGAAAAAATGGTTGCTCGTGCCTTGGTCCCAGTTACTCTACGGGCTGAGGCTGGAAGATTGCTTGAGCTGGGAAGCAGAGGCCGCAGTCGGCCAAGACACATCACTACACTGCAACCTGGGTGACAGATCAAGATCCTGTCCCAGAAGAAATAAAGTTTGTGATATATCTTATGGACAAAATGTGTGTTAGACTAGCTGCAGATATGAGTCATAGTGCTGTTGGCTATGAGTTTGATGCCGATGAATCAACAATATATATTAAAAAGGTGTCTTTGAGCAGAAATATATGTAAAACAAGCATAAGGTTATGCACTGATCAGCTGAAAAGGGGAATTTAGTATGCATGCCCTACCAGTGGTTTTAGGTTCTGAAAACATATATAGGTTAATAACCTATGAAGTGACCAGCATAACTAGGAACTCAAGGGATTTTACCTACCTGTAAGTAAAAGGACTATTCTCTTAGGTGTCTGACAAAGACCACAATTAAAAATACCAAACTGAGATCCAGTATATTTCACAGAAGATAATAGGAAAAATGAAATTTCATTTGAATGTTTCACTTAAGTCAATACATTAGAAGTAGGAAATATTAAGATATAATTTAAAATCCATCAAAAGACATTTGGATTCTAAATCAGGTTAATGTTGTTAGACAATATACTATCAACTCTACTAATTAGAAAATCACAGCCTTTTATTCATAAGCCTTCAAGTAAATCCAATTAAAATGGCAGCTAAAACTTGGGAGTATCAGTCACAGGTCTATTACCTCTATAGGTTTCAATTATGAAGCTGTCCCAAAAGTAACAAACACAGGGTTTCAACTCAAAGTCCACATAAGAGTAGAAACTCACTAAGAAATGCTCCTATTGGCTGAATCTAGAATCTAGAAAATTTACTTTAGGAAACATCAGTTCATTGCTTGATTTTTTAAAAAGCTGTACCTTGCGACCATGATTATGACAAATTATTATATTCCTAAGCAGAGATAGATCTATTTTTTAATTTTGTATACAAGTATATAACAAAGTAAACTCTTGCTTGATAGAGTTAAGACCACTCTAATTCAGATCTCATTAATTCAGAATCAAGAGCTTAGACAGATATTTCTTTGTTCTATAAAAATGTAAGAATAAAAGGATAATAACAGAATAAGTGACATTAAAAAAAGCTAAAGTTTTAGAACATTGTACTAAGAAGAAAAAAACTTGTAGAGTTTGAAAGCATCCATTTACATATGACTTATTTATTTATTCATTCAATATTCATTGATTCTATACACACTTATTGAGTTCTGCTCTGGGCCAGCCATCAGAAATTCCCAAGAGAACCAGTAACAGTACAGCTTTTCTGAAGCTCACAGTCTAGTAGGTGAGACACACATGTAAACAAATGCATTGCATGGTGATAAAGACAACTGAAGATGTACCTGCAAAGAAAAATGTTACTTAGCAGAGGCTGCTGCTTTGAAAATAACCCTTTAAAAGATGTCTCACTTCAACATGGAAGGCTCTTCCTGGGGACACACTTTATTAACTCAGCTCTAATTAATAGGAAAACTGCAAAAATAATGCAGCTACAATTCCCTGGAGGTAAAAGGGAAACCTCATGCCCTCAGAACGGTTTGTATCAGCATCTGTCCCCTTCATTCTCAAGTCACTTTTACCATCCAATCTTCAATTAATGAAAAGTAACCAAGGTAATCAGAAGGTGAAGGCATGGGTCCTGCACGTGGTATTTCTGGCTGTTAGAAGCATGGGAAGGAGACCTCCACCACTGTTGCCAATGAAAACTTGTCATTTGCTCTCATGTAAAAGAGAACACAATTTCTGTTATCTTGAGGTTAACTGGCTTAGTCAAGTGACGGAAAGTTTACTAACTTTAGTTTTCCTCAAAAAAGTGACACATTAATTATATGAGCACCTATTTTGTCCTTTCTTACCTCCTCCTCTATTTATATACAAGATATGTCCTTTCCCAGGTTTAGGGTCTGAATGGCTCATCTGCTTGAGGCTCCTGGAGAGAAACAGAATCAGTGGATGGAACTTGATCCCCCAGGCCTATGGCCAAGGCAGTGGCCTCAAGCCCAGCCTTTGGTTAAACTCTCTGGTGGTACCACTGCCAGGGCCTCCAGATGGCCCCAGGACCGCAGAGCCTATAGCATTCTCTCTGTGACTAACTGTAGAAGGCTCTCAGTCTTGTGGACAAGAAAGAAGCTCCTTCATGAAATAGCTTGTCTCCCTGTTAAAAAGAAAACACAGGCACCGTTGTCTTTGCTAATTTTTTTTTTTCATTCAGTCAGTACCATCCAGTATTTACTTATACTTGTCTAGTCTCTCCCACACAACTTTTAGAAAAGACTCCAAAATCTTTTTAAGCAGCCCCAACTGGGTACACCCCAAGGCAAAGCATATTTATAAATGAAAGGGTTCAGCAGTAACTTCTAGCCTTATATAATTCTTCTCTAGACAAGGAGGTCCCATGAAGATGTGTTCTGCAGGTAGGTTTGAAAAAATCACTTTAAGTATTAGAGGCCAAGGTTCTGTTTCCAGTTCTTCTACCACATAACTGTTTAGTCTTACAGCCTGTCTGGTCTCAGTTTTCTCACTACAAAGCAAGAGGAATGAATGAAAGAGGGTCTGTAAAATCCCCTTCCAATTCTCTCAGTCTGTATGTTACCTGATAATATGTCTTCTATTCTAGATTAATAATGAACCCCAATTCCTTTATGAGACCCTTATGTCATATATACAATCCCTAATGTTAAAACAGGGTTTAAAATACTATTGTATAGTCAATCATACTGGATTCCCATAAATACAGATTTTTCATACTTGCCAATCAAATTAATTAGCCATATACTTATCAAAATCCATTTAATACATTATGTGCTGGCATCTTCTAAAATATGTTCGCTTATTATGTTTACTAGAAAGAATTTTTAATGAGCAGCTGCCTCAAAATTAATTAATGTATATAGCTTATGCTATAAAGTCAGAAGCCAAATCCCATGAATATAATTTCAGTGAAGAGCTCAGACTGCAAAATATAGCAAAACTCCAACTGATAGCCCACTTATTTACAGCAGTATGTGAGTCAACAAATTTACAAGAGCATGAAACAGACAGTTAACGATATTCATGTAGAGTTTGAGTCCTATATTCTGTGAAATACCACAACACAAAATTCTAGCAAATTAAGGAAACTCTATTGGTACCTCATTTTTTCCTGTATACTTTATACAGGAAGTAAAGCTACTTTTCTGTTATAGAACCAGACTATAGGAAAATCAAGGCATTTGACTCCACCAGCTAGATTCTGATTTTTCCTATTCTTCAAAACTCTCAGACCAAAGAATTATTTTACAGCCCATTCGCTAATTTCCTTCAAATCCTGCTACTTTTTATTTATACCTTGTTTATGTGCTAAATTCTAAAGAGTTTTTGAAGGAACCAAAGTTAAATAAAACTGAAACACTGCTTTGCCAACTTTTTTTAAAAATCAAAGTCAGGTGTAATTAAAAGAAAATGATTATACAGCTTGCTAGCACTTGTTCCATTTTCAAGAACAAATGTTCAGACTTACCTAGGGGATGTTTCCATCTGCTTCTCTCAGTTTGGTTTCCATGCTTTAGCTTTAATTATTACATGTAGGCAAATTACCAACGTCTGACTATCTCATAGTAGCTATCCCTGGCCTTATTTTTTTTTTCAAATAATCCTTTACCAGAACTGAAATCAGATTTTCTCAAATAATATTTTAAAAAGTAGTCTTACATTAGCATAAAAGGAGACCTCACAATCACAAGTTGGGGAAAATATAAACCTCATTATCATTGAAAAACATTGTCTAGAGTTGTGCATTCCAGAGTTACAAAGTTAGCCATATAGACAGAATACCTACTCTCCTAGAGCCTAAAATCCAAAATTAATGTGAAGGTGTATTTTAATAAATGGTAAACAGTAAAGACAATAAAATAGTAAGATGCAACCATTAAACAGATACCAACATACTAGAATTGGAGATCAAAATATATGCATTTCTGGTTTAGTAAGTTAGTGACTTAAAACAGTACAAAAGTGACATGGAATCACAGAAGTGACAAAACTTGGCCACAACAAAGCCCCGATGAAAAGCAAATGCTCCAATACAGTGTCCGTACACTTTACCCTCGCATGCTCATCTCTGATGCCCCCAAAAGTGGCCGCATAACTGATTTATTTTTCATCCAGATGGCTGGCGTCCTATACAGACTTACAATGCTGACTGTGTCTTAGGGATGCTTATTCAGTGAGTCTTGAAAGCCATTATTCACTAATTTCATGTGGAAATAAAATTTCAGCCTCCCATTGTGTACAAATAACTTGGCCACTTCCACCACGTACAAAAAGTGCTTTTTGCCAGGCGGGAGAGGACGGCTGGAATGCAAAACCCTTACTGCATGCCTCCCTGGCCCAGACCCAAGATGGCATATGGCAGTTCCACCAACCACCTCCATATAGAATACTAGGTGAATGCTTTAAGCAAGCCCTAATAATGTGATTTACAAAGCTCTCACTGGATGGCTGTCTTCTGCCTCTATTTTCATTCAATATAGATTAATCTTATTTCATGAAAAGTATTTTATTACATTCTGTTCCTTGCATTCACCCTCCTCCCTACATCTTTCTTAAAAAAAGAAACATTTTCCTAAAGTTCTGTTATCTAAAAAGAATCATGAATTTCCAAGTTTTCTTACCTTAACATTTTCTTATTCTAGAATTTAATCTTCAACATAGAATTTACTTTCTGTTTCAAGTCTGCAACCAGTAGGCAAACAAAATTGGTCTTTAGAGAGCGAGTTAAACATTTTCGTTAAACTCATGTGCTTTGAATGAAACATTCCCACGCTGTGCTTATAAACAACTATTGATATTTTCTGAAACTTCATTCCAGAAATTGTTTGCTTTTAAATGTCAAAGAGCTCTCTTCCTCACCCTATTTTGGGTTTTATTTCAGTCAGCAGTGCTGCTCATCTGTAATAAATACAAATTCCTATGTAGAGACACACTCACATCACATACTGGAGCGGAGGAGCTCAAAGTATTTTACAAACATTATCAAAATCACTAATGACTTCCAGCTCTGGAATCTGACTTCTGGATCTGTCTCAGAAGACTTATTTACATCATCTTTGCAAATTATAATTTGTATTTATAAATACAGGCATTTATCTAGTACTCAGCAATGAACACAAGTCATAGCCCTGGCACTGACATTCATTTCCAACTGTGGTTCCAACTGAAGTTCCCAGAGATGTAACATATGACTGTCTACGGTAACCCTTCCTCCTTTGATTCTGAGGAGTAAATGGCATTTCCTCTCATCTCCTACTGTCATCTACTCTTCACATAACTCTCTGTTCCTCACCAGTGGCATCTGCAAGGGACAAGCCCTCCTCCTTTCACGTATCCCAGGAATGTGGTTTGTCTATTAGGCCTTCCCCAGGCTTGTCTCTCAGATAAATGAATTTCAGAATGAGATAGGTGATAAGGACATAGGGATATTGTAGATATTAAAAGTAAAAATGACCAAGGCGAAATAGCTCCATCACTATTCTGAATTACACATCTATCTTCCGAAGGTAACCAATGCTGTAAGAATCCAACGTGGTAAGCACTCTGTTTTCCTTTTCTTTTTTTTTTTTTAACTGATAGAATATATATGAAAATCAACTTTATCTTATCCTGGAATTACATTCTACTATAATGAAGAAGAGATACGCTTGCATGAGAAAAAAGTAAAAGTGAGAAAGTGGCTCTAGCATGGAGGTGATACCCAGATACAAACAGGGCTGGTTCTAGAATTTCTAAGTGGGCTTCAGAGAAATAATCTTGTTGGAACCAGGAGGCAACCTATTGGTCTTGAAGCTGCATTTGCAGAACCAGATCACCCTTCTTTGGACTGTGGGTTTATTAAGAGTGTTGGGGTGGGTGGCTAATGGAGATTCTACCTTTAACCATGTTAACGCAAACTGGTGTACCCCTGGAAATAATACTGTAACTGCATGCAGTATCATCAGCCACATCTTTCTTAGAAGTCAGTTTCAATCTATCGACTTTAAAAGAAATACAAATGAGAAAACGCTTTTGAAAAACAACGAAAACACTCAAGGATGCATAAATCTAAACTGATAAACATGTAAATAAAGCAAAAGCGAACATCCATTTCTCCTCCTCTCATATTTGCAGGTCATTACATGATAGAGTACTTTGGACAAAAGATCAGAGCATGATTAGTACAAGTGTTAATGACCATAAAACTGAAGTTATACAATACACCCCAATGTGCAGTTTATGTCCCAAAATAAAAAGACTGTCATAATCATGTATCTTTCACATTTAAAGTATTTGGTGTTTTTGACTAACCATATTATGTTGCAAAGTCAAAAGTAATCACTTTTAGGATCCTTTGAGAAATCCTTCTTCATACTTATATTTTTTAAAAACAAAAAGGTTAAGAGCAACAAATCCTGGATTCTTCCATAATTTAAGTGCAACCCCCACTTTTACAATCGCAAAACAGAGTTTAAATTGGCAGGACGGGGAGCTGCCCAACAAAACTGTACTTAGAGAGAATCTTTCCTGTAAGTCCTTTTTGAACAAGTAAGTGGTTCTAATCAAATTGTGGAAGTATCGATGAGACTCTCTCAACAAAGGAAGTCTATACCCCTAGGAGACGATAGATTGAATGAAGCACTGCATAGCATTTCATCTATGGAATAACTAGCCCCTCTCCTGAAAAATACTTGCTTTGGTACCTACCATAAAGCAGTAATGTAGTAAAGGAGAAAATGCTGTGACAGTGTTTTCTTTTGATTCAGTCCAGTAGCTATGGAAACTATCTTTTAAATGCCAATTGGTCCTTTTCCCTGCAACCACATAAAATAAAACCGTTTCTTACTCTCACAGATTCCATGGCTGGAAGCTTCATTTCTCAACATGTTCAACTTATCTAAACCCTCTCCAGCTTTTGCTCAGTATTTGTGAGCTGAAACTATCATATTTGATTGATGCTGTGGATTTAAATTAGAAAACATATGAATGTATTTCTAAATAAAACAGCAAGGATTAATAATGCCCAAACAACAAGTAACCATTTGTTAAACCTGTTTGATGTTCTCCAAGAAATACAGTGTTCGCTTCTCTCTCCTTCCTTGTATCTCTTCTTCTGACGTAAAAATGCATGTAATTCCCATCACTTGCAACATCACCAGCCCTGGTGTTGTTCTTTTCAGTGCCTGTGCATACACTACAGGCCATGAGCCGCAATTCAGGGTTAAGAGTTTCCTTCTGTTTAAGATTTTTCTTGTGTGGCTCCCTCAACAGAAAAATGGTAGACAAACTAAAATATAAACTGATACTAGGGTCGGACTGTTTTTCTGCATGGATTTTAATCATATCCCATTCAAAATGGCATCATCTCCAGAAATCTATTTTTAGATTTATTCATTCTTTAATTTTCTGAGATTTGTCATTTTTCTATTCTTAACTATATTTAAACTTTTCTTTCAGTAAATAAATTTGATAAAGATGGGCATTCTTTGGGTTCAGCTTCCTACTTCAGTATCACCTTAGCTCGTCTTTCTTGTCAAATCCCCTTATAATCTATCTCTTTATAAGACCCTCCCTCAAATTTTGGAATTTACAAATTCAAAATAAAGCAAACTGTTATGTTCCAACATGCATTAACTCTTCTCTTCAATTTTTATCAGTGTGACTTTTCCCTTTAACCTCCAATCTGTCTCATATAATTTTTGGCAGCATACCATTTACAGAAACCTATTTTATGCATAGTTAGCATGAATCTTAAAAAATTAAAGGTTATAATACCCAAGACAATACTAAAGAAGAACAACAGAGTTATAGGCTTAACCACACCTTAATAAACACCATAAAGATGTAAAATGAAAATAGTATGTTTGAAGCAATAAATAAACAGGCCCATGGGACAAAATGAGGAGCCAGAAACAGACTCATATATAAGAAAGTCACTAGATATACAAGAGTGACAAGGGAAATATGGGAAATGTCTTCTTACTATATGATTCTGGGTCAGTTGGACACCTATAGAAAGAAAAGTGACTCTTGATCTTTAATTCATACCACTAACCAAAATCAATTCCTGCGGGACTACAAATATAGGAGAGAATATAACAAAACTTCTGTAAAAAATAAACCAAGAACATAAGAACATATCTGGATAACTTTGGAAGAGGCAAAGTTTTCTTAACACATAGCAAGCACTAAGCATAAAGGACTTTATTAATTTTAATAAATCTATAAAGAAAAAAATGTGTCTACAATATCTATACCCAGCTAAAGACTTGAAGATACCAAGTGTCTGTAGGCAAATACATGGAGAAGACAGAACTCTCTTCCACTGCTGGTGGGAGTGTAAACTGGTACAAATACTTGGGGAACTGATAGAACATGTGTATACCCAAGAGCCAACAAAATACTCACTAAAAATATGTACAAGCCTATTCATAGCAGCACACTACATAGAAGCCCCAGGCCAGGACATAGCCAGTTGTCCATCAACAATCAACTATATAAATAAATCATGCTGTATTTATTTAATGAAATAGTGCCCCATAACTAGAAAGTGTTTACAATTACTTGCAATGACATTGGTAAATATCACAAACATAATATTGAATGAAAAAAGCCAGAAAAAAACAAACATAAGTATTGAATTATTCTATTCATGTAGAGCTCAAATATGGGAAAAAACAATTTATGGTAACAGAAATCAGGATAGTATTTGTATGACAAATGGCATGGAGTGAATTCTTGGATGCATTCTTTTGACCTGGGTGCTAGTTACATGGGTGTTTTCACTTTGTGAAAAATTAACATACTAATACTTGATTTGTATGCTCTTCTGTATGTACGTTACACCTCAATAAATGATTTTTTTAAATATGAAAGGCAACCGGGTGCAGTGGCTCACACCTGTAATCCCAGCACTTTGGTAGGTTGAGGCTGGCGGATCACAAGGTCAAGAGATTGAGACCGTCCTGGCCAACATGGTGAAACCCCATATCTACTAAAGATACAAAAAGTAGCTGGGCATGGTGGTATGTGCCTGTAATCCCAGCTACTCAGGAGGCTGAGGCAGGAGAATCGCTTGAACCTGGAAGGTGGAGGTTGCAGTGAGCCAAGATCGCACCACTGCACTCCAGCCTGGCAACAGAATGAGACTCCCTCTCAAAAACAAAAATGAAAAAAGACAAAGGTACCATCCCTATTTTCAATGAATGTACAATTAAATTCTAAAATCAGAAAACATAGAGGAAAAACAGGAGGATGTTAACAGGCAACAGGCCATAATTAGTTTCAATCAGCACATATTCAACAAATTCCTATGCTTGTGGCCAGTATTTTCGGAGTGATGGAAACATTTAAAAACATTGAAAAAATTCCCCCTGCTCTCCAGGAGTTTATAATTCAGAGCTAAATAGGATTTTTAAAATTTAATCAGAATAAAAAAAGTAGGTGGGGAGAGTGATAGCAGACACTAAACGATTATAATGCTGGGGCAGTCAACTAGCATATGTTGCAACAGCTGTGCTGTGCGGACTGAGAAAGAATCATGATTGGGGTCTGAAACTATCAAGAAAGGCCCCATGGAAGAGATGGATGTGACCGTGGAGTGGAAACATGCATAGCATCTGAATTCACAGTGCGAGGACCCAGCAATAGGAATGATTCCAGAGAGGAAGGCTGCTGGGGAAAATAAGTGGTAACTATATAGACTGAGCTTTCCTGGTGAGGTAGGTAAAGAGGAGCTACTCAGGAAGAAAACACTGAAAACCAAACTGTATTCTAATGGAAAAAAAAAAAAATCACTGTCCATCCTCAAACGGAGCAATGACATGAAAAAAGCTTATTAAAAATATGTATCCCTTTCACAATACTGCTTTTCTCTGGAAACTTTTTCAAACTGTAGGTCACAGTAAATTAGCAAGGAGTAACATTGCTATAATGTACTGTAACCAATTTTCCCTAAAAGTGAAATAGAAAAAAGGAGAAAACACCACAGTGCACTACACAGATCCTTATGCCAGTTCCTAGAATCAGTGGGTAAGACATGGTGCAGGCAGTGTAAGGAATACATGCACTGGCTGCCTCATCCAGTTTCATTTTGTGGAAGAGCATTGTTTCTTGAATTTTTTGCTTTCGTGATTTACGTGTGTGTGTATATATTTACATGTATATGTGTACAACATTGAAAATAAAATGTACTTCTTACTGTGGCGTACAGTTGAGAAAGTCTGAAAAATATTCCTCTAGAAGTGGAGTTCTGCAGAATTCATTTGAACAAGGAGTCTATGCCCAAATGATGTTAAATGAGGAGATGTAAAATAAATGAATGAGCAAACAGGTGGTGTTAAAAGTTTACATTAAGACATTTAGATCCTCCTCTGGTTGCGCTTGAGCCTTAGGACTACTTACTCCTCTTTGGATTCCCTGTATTCCAGAAGTTACTCAATCCAGCACCCCTTTCAATAACATGAAATGAGGCTGAAATTTAACCATTCCCTAAATCCAATTTGTCCTGCCTACCTGATATATCTAGCACATTGTGAGACCTTGCAAATAGAATCATTTATATCCACGTACTATTTAAAGTAGTGTTAGTTTGCATTTTTAAACTGTGTTCCATTTACAAACACCTGATATACAGAGCCCTGCTTAAAAAGGATCAAATAACTGGCAATTTGGGGAAGGACTGTGAGATGTCTTTACTTGAAATTATCTTGATGTTTGTCATGTTTTTTCCCACCATTTTCAACATACAAATCTAGCTTCAGGGAGGCTAATGGCTGTTTTATGATAGTCTCATTAATGACATTGTTATAAAAACTGTGAGAAGCATTAAAAATAATTTTTTACATCAAGCAATTTTATTCTGTGTTAATTTCCTACCCCCTTAAAATTTTGCAGCATTCAATTAAAATCACATAAAAATTTCCCAACCCATTCAAATTTTATAGCACTAAATTAAAATCCCATAAGCAGCCTCCATCCATGTACCCACCCCCATCACTTTAAATTGAAAGGAAAACTCACTAGAAATCCAACGTCTTATACTGTTAAAAGCATTCCAATCAGCCACACATAGCATTTACTGTGGGACTACATCCATGAACAGTTAATGATCCACTTAAAAATAGGAATATGTTTTCTTTACAGAAGTTTATCTTAGGAGTGGACAGGTCTCCTGTCTGCACAGGTCAGCCTTGCTTCATATTCCATAGTTCCGCAATTTCTCCCTTCCACATCTTATTCTCTACTGCGGCTACTTCAAGTCATGTTTGTCTCATGTTACTTGTTCTAGAGTTACTTTAAAGTACTTTCAAATGTGACTATACTAGGAAAAGGGAATTGGAAATTGTAAAGTCCTGTGAGGAGATGGGCAGTCTCCCTGCCAGTGAGGTCATGTGTTGACCAGTCACATTACTGATGAAGTATTCAAAGCAACTGAGAAATTTACCCCAGAAGGCTGCACTGATATTCTGGAGAAACTGTTCATTATTACCTAGGAAGGAAGTTGGCTGTATGCTTAAAGGGAAAACTAGAATTTGTCCATGTGCAGTTGCTTTCACATTAGCTGGTCACACAACTTTCCTTGATTTCATGATAGCCCCTGGAGGAAGGTGGTGGAATTATAAAGCTACCTTGACTAAGTGTGGTGAGTGATCTGGACTGCCTTTGTTTCAGACTATCTATTCCTAAATCTACACCCAACACCACAGAAGTTGGGCGTGTTCCACTTCCTGCCCTATGCTACTCAGACAGGGTTTCTTTTCTTCTACCTTATCCTCAAACAAATCCACCCAGAGTTCCATCAAAAGGCCACCTGCTATTTTTAGATAGAGATCCTGGACATGTGCCCTGGGCTCCTCTCCCATGCCCTCCCTCTGCAGTGTGCAATAAACAGGGCAGGCAATGTAACATGTGAGAGGATTTCAGAGGAGGAACTCTGTTCCACTGGGAAAAGGCAGCATTGGTGCCAGGACCCTGATTTCTAGTCCAGATTCTAAGGTCAACTGGTCACGTGTCTTTGGTCAACCCATTTGAACTTTCCTAGGTCTTAGTTTCCTAGGAAACTTAGTTTGTAAAATATGGGGACAAGACAATGTTGAGCTGCACTGCAGCTTTAAATCCTTTTCTGTGTACAGTTGGATAATTCATGGGTTTACAGGGGCATCCTTGACTCAGACTGATCCAGCCCAGAGTACACGTCTAACCCTTGACTGCTCTGGTTTGTTCCCCCACCAGATCAACAGACCCAACCCTGGTCCTTGGAAAAATCTATTTCTTCCTTCCTAAGTTCCAATTTTCACTTCTCTGTCCCGAGAGAAATCATCCTTTCCTTGATACTGAGTTTTAAATTGGCGATATCCCTGAACATTTCTTGATATCTAACTTTCGAATTTGTTTTTCTTCCTCAGAGTCTGCCAGAAAGATGCCTCTAAATTCATTTAACCTGGACTGTGTCTTCACCTTTAACCATTCCCCTCCCCATCCCACAATCTGAATCACACCCATTTATGCCCCTTCCCTCCCACCCAATATGTCTGCAGTCTCATCCAGAACCTTTGAATGTGTTACCTTACATGGTAAAAGGAACTTTGCAGGTGTCATTAAGTTAAAGATTTTGAGATGGGGAAGATTATCCTGGATTTTGGGGTGAGCACGATATAATTAACAAAGGTCTTTATGAAAGGAACTCAGAAGAGTCAAAGCCGCAGAAAGAGATGTGAGGAGGAATACAGAGGTAAAGTGATATCCCTGCTGCCAGAGGCCAGAAACCAAGGATTGTGAGTGGCCACTAGAAAGTGGGGAAGGTTAAATTCTCCCCAAGAACCTCAAAAATGAATGCGGCCCTGCCAAAAACTTGATTTTAGCACTTCTGACTCACAGAACTACGAGATAATACGTTTCTTTTGTCTCAAGCCATTCAGTTTGAGGCAAATTATTATAGCAGCAACAGGAAACTAATACACTCTCAGATTGTTCTAGGTACTACCACCTTCAGGCTGACTTGACTGATGTTACCCACTCTTCCTCCCTTGCTCCTTCAAAGTAAATGTTGATTGAGGATCAGCTCTGCGATGGGTTCTGAACAACACACAACACAGATTCAATCTCTATGTCTATGAAGATGACAATCTGACACTAAATTCTGACTTTAAACCAATAACTACAAATACAATGAGATCTCTACAAGGGGAGCACATATGCCCAAAGGAACATGAAGTGGGACGGTTTGGGAAGGGCCCTGACCTGGTCTTTGGAGAAAGGAGATTAAAGCTATGACCTGAAAGATGAGCTGGTATCTTTGGAGTAAGGATTCAAGGAAGCTAGCAATGTGCTTCTCAAGCAACGTAAAAAAGGCAGGTGAAGAAAGAAGCCAGAAAAAGCATAACATGTAAAGCCACCACCAAGGCTTTTATTATTATTATCATTATTTTTTACTGCAACCTAAGAAGAGAGGTTTGAAACTGAGGAACAACAGGAAATCTGAAAACATCAGGATCCTGAGACAACCTCAGGGAAGGAACATCGAAGCACAAGGAAAAACAATGGGTCCAAGCCTTTGAGGTTTTGAGTCAATGAATAAATATTCCCCAGGAAAGAATACATATTAATCCACAGCTATGTGATCAGCCTTTATCAGGACCTTGACCTTAGGATGAGGCAGCCAGGGAGCAGCCCAAGTCTAGGGGAGCAGGGCAAGCAGAGTGGATGATCTGCTTCACCATCGCACATTTCCCATGTGTTGGAGCCCTGGACAGCTCAGCCCTCCACCTCACCCTGGACACCCACTAGCAGCTTAGGGCATGTAACAGAACATGCAGGTGTGGTTCCTGAGACCATGTGGAGAGGTGGCTGAGGGCGAGGCCACCTGCTTCTGAGGATCTCCCTGCCTACTTCTTCAGTGGAAACAGGTTCTAAATTGAAAACAGGTTCTCTCAGAATTTTTAAAAAGCATTTAAAGAAAATATAGCCAGGGGCAATAGCTCACACTTGCAGTCCCAACACTTTAGGAGGCCAAGGAAGGAGGATCACCTGAGGCCAGGAGTTTGAGACCAGCCTGGACAACATAGGGAGACTCCATCTCTACAAAAAATTAGTCATGCATGGTAGCACAAAACTGTAGTCTCGGCTACTTGGCAGATTGTGGTAGGAAGATGGCTTGAGCCCAGGAGGTCAAGGCTGCAGTGAGCCTTGATTGTGTCACAGCACTCCAGCCTGGGTGACAGGGTGAGATCCTGTCTGAAAAAAAAAAAAGAAAAAAGAAAAGAAAAGAAAATATACTTTCCTTTTAAAATAAAACAAAATATGTGGCCCTCCGTATCTCAGTTTGGCATCCATGGATTCATCTAACCACACATTGAAAATATTCTTTAAAAATAAAATTAAAAAAACCCAGCAAAACAGCAATAAAAAATACAAAGAAAAAATACAGCGTAACAACTATTTACACAGCATTGACATTGTTTTAGGTATTATAAGTAATCACAGATAAAGTATACAGGAGGATGTGTGAAGGTCATATGCAAATCCTATGTGGTTTCATATCAGGGACTTGAACATCCATGGATTCTGGTATCTGTGAAAGGTCCTGGAACCAATCCCCTATGCATATCAAGGGATGACTGTATCTGCTGCTAGTCACTTACAGAGGAGTGGAAAAGAAAACTAACATGTTTTTGTGACCCATACCCTAAAACTGCCATTGAGTTCCCCCAAATATAGGCCAAGGCTTGCATGAATTTGCTGTTCCTTATTTGGCCACATGGCTTTGACTTTATGGGGCACAGGAGTGTTAAGGGAGAGGACAACAGTAAACACAGTATTTAGCACATAGCAGATGCCAAAAAAAAAAAAAAAAGCATATAAAATCATTCATTATTGACTTTTCAAGGCACTCTATTAAACTGTAACCTAAAGCAGAAACTTGTTATGCAATAATAGTTCTTATTTAGAAGTGAAGATGAGAAAAGCCCTGATTCACTACTATGAAACATATGCATTTAACAAAATCACACTTGTACCATATATTTCATAGTAGTGAATCAGGGAAAGAGAAAATACAAGCGAAATCAGTGTATAGACTGTAAAGAAACATGAACTCAACATTTATCTTAAAAAGCATATTCCTTTTAATAGCAATGAAGACCAGACATGATCCAAACGTGTATTTCTGCCCCAGGAGTAATCGACTACATTTTGTTTATTGGAGTGGTTCTCTGAAATAGAGGCCATAGGCTCTGAAACTATGAGGAAGTATTTCCTAATGTTTGGCCACAGTCATAACCCACTAGAATTTTAATTTTATTTCTTTAGGAAAAGAATTATTTCACAGACCTTTAGTCCAAGAATTGGAACTGCATAATCTGAGGGAAAGATAGCCTCAGTGAGCTAAAAGTGTCCTTCCCATACCAGAGGCATCATTATTCAGAGTATGATGACATTTTCATCCCCACATCTCCTGATTAAACAAACAAGAGAAAAGAAGCTTGGTTTTCAGATGGGAGAGGTGCTTATGAGCAATGAGGAGAGTTCCTGGCAGTAAAGGTTACTTAGAAAAGCTGTAAAATCACTTTGCACGGAGGCCCTTAAGAAAGAAATGCATCTGCTCACGTGGTTTTAATGTAACCATTCCTAGAAGCAGTTGCAGAAAATAGATGACTTGAGCTTCCATGTTCACGATGGGGCTCTCTTTCTAGTCATAGCCAGGTAAAAAACACAAAAGCACAAGCTCGCAACAACATCACGACTCACAGACATCCTACCACTGGCTGGAGCTGGGTCCTCTCATCACCACAGGGACTGTCAGATCATACCACGAGAGCGTACAGCACTGCTGCTGTGAAACAGTCCCTTCTAAACTCCAACGACATGTTTCTTCTGCCCTGCCACCGATTTAGACAAAAGGAGGAGCCCTAAGACTTTTCTATGCCCCTGGGGGTGTGAGCTCAGCCATCCCTTATCAGACCAGAGGTTTTGAGGCCAGAGTCAGGCGACCCATGGGCACCACCAGACAAATGGAGAAAGCTTTCCTCAATGCCAGCCAAAAATAGGGTCCACAAGGCTTCTGAAGTTTTAGTACATGATGCCTACAAATTTAAATTCATTACTTACTTGCAGCTGGCAGAACTCATTCCAATGTCCAGAATAATCTGCTGAAGCAGCCGTTTACAAAAGCAAGCCACAACCCTTTACCGTTGTCCTTCAGCAGGCCGCCGGCCTAGGTGAGGCTACAGACAGCAACTGGTGGCACATGAGGTGAAGACGCTGCCCGTCCCATTCATTTGCTTCACCAGCCCTCATAGAGAATAATGAGTCCTGTGTTTCAGGGCAAAGATGCCAACCTCACCCCTCACCAAGGCTGTCTCTTGCTGAAGTGAACAACCATAACAGAGTTCCTGCTGGGCAATCAGGCAAGCAATCCCCAACTTTTCCACTCACTGGGGATGACGCAGAGTGCACTGGGAATGCCCAGTGCCTTTCAAAATATAACCCAGGTTCAGCTCTGTGGCTGAGAAAGCAGATTCCTTAAGAAATTGTGGCAGAGAGGGAAAGAGAATTAATGTGTCTAGAAGACCTACTCTGCCAGGCATTCTGCTGGATCTTTACATAACTTACTTCATCGAACACTGATGATAAGCTTATGAAGAGCTTAAGGCAAGTAATATTCCTTATTACTTCCTTATTATGGAAGAGGTAGTATATACTTCCTTATTACGGAACAGGCAGTATATCCCACAGACAAAGTAAATGAAGGATATAGAAGACAGAAGTTAATCATGGGCTTCACAAAGGTAGAAAGTAGATTTATGAGACCTAGGTAAGATTTACTCCCTCTCTGCCATCCAAAGCTTCCTTTCAATGCCCTCCATGCATTGGACTCCCTCACCCCCCGTTTCATCATATTTATCACTTGAATGTAATCAAGATGGGGAAGCAATATCCCAGTTGTAGAAACTCTGTGGTAGAACTTGAGTTCTGCCTTTTTCAAACTAGGTGACATTTTGAAGATCATTTAAACTCCTAGTCTCAGTTTCCTTATGTGTAAAATGAACACACAGGTGAAATGTGTATTTTAGTGAGGGGAAAAGGGAAAACATATGTAAAACTGCTTTAAAAATTATAAATTCAAATGTGAGACAGTCATCATACAAAACCACTAAAGGACCCATGCCAGACATGTCCCACCAGCTCCCCTACAATGTGGAGCTCAGAGTAAGAGATAAGGCTGGACTCCGGCATGTTCTTTAAATGAGCAACCAGGATATTGGCCTTCCCTCAACTCCAGGAGTAACAAAAATAAGCAGAAATTCAGTTATCACACTGGCATTGTCTGACTCATTGCTCCACTGCAAAAGCCCAGGAAACATGCCCTAAAAATTTTTAAATGATGATAACTACAGTAGTTGATCTCCAAAGATGGTCCCCAATGACCCCTATCTGCTAGTGTTCCTGCCCTGGTATAATCTCCTCTCACAGTGAAAATAGGTTGGTCCTGTGACATTCTGTGATCTATAGAATGTGGAAAAAGTGACATAATGCCAGCTCCAGGTCTAAGCCTTAGGAAAATCTAGAAGTTTATACTTTTGCCTTGAACTACCATGTAAGTAGTCCTGGTAGAAAGAGCATGTGGAGAAATGATATGGAGAGAAACAGAGACCCAGACACCCCAGAGGAGCCCAGCTTTCCATGTGTGATGCTTCCTACTGAAGCTTGCTACTGAAGCATCAGACATGGCAGGGACCCATCTCGGATACTTCAGCAAGGTTGAGCCCCCAGGTAGCTGAAGTCCCAGACAAGATCATGAGGAGCAGAAGAATAACCCAGCTGAGTCTAATCAATTGTCAGAATTCTGAGAGATAGTACAGTTGATATTGTCTTAAGCCCTAAGTCTGGAGATTGTTATGTAGCAACAGATAATAGCAACAAGGAGGAAAATGTATCATCATCTGATCCTTTACTGTGGGGTTCACCCTTCATATGCATCATCTAATTTAATCTGCACTATAGTAATTTGAGATGGGTATTAGGACACCAATATATAGGAGGTTGGATGAAGTTACATAAGTTTTCCAAGGTCAAGATCTGAAACCCAGCTGTGACTTTGTGACTGCAACACCCCTTCTCTCAGTATCTTCATTATGTTTTTCATAAAGTATATCACAGAATTACTGGTCTCTAAAGAGTTGAAAAACTGGGATGAATAAAAAAGAAATATTACCAATTAAACATTTATTTTAAATAATATAATAAATAATATAAATGGAAGCAATGTACTACTGTGAAAAGAGAGCTTTCAATTAGGAGCCTGGAACTTGAATTCAACGTCAGACCAAATCATTAGCAGTGTGAAACTTTTATATTTTATTATAAAATAATAAAATAACTTCATAGATTTCTTTGGTTGTCAGAATAAAATACTGGACATAAATGACTTCTGCAAACAAAAGTAAAAGAAATAAAAAAGGGAAAAAGTCTATAGATGTATGAAGAATTGTTGTTGAATTAATTTGAGAGTTCATCACTTCACAGTTACCACAGAAGTTTTCAGTTCCAAACTGTTTGCATTTTCTGCCTCCTTCCAGGATAAATGTTCTTATAAATAAATACTGTTTTGTTTCTAGAGCTCTGGGACACATTACTCTTTTAAAAATGCAAAATAAACTGAAAGACAACTATTTAATACATCACTTCCTTATTAACATTTTTGGAGGCAAAGGCATGAAAAGCAGAAGCGCTGTGGTTTCTAGTGAATAGCCACATTTTCTCACTCTATTGATCTACTCACTTGTTAGTTTCATCTGGGGGAGGGGTGTGAGTGACAGCTTTAGGGAATGTATGTACAAATACAGTCCTGACACAGACAAACAAAGGGCTTCTACTGCAAATGGATACAAAATGAGGTCTACAATAGATAATGGCTTATTCAGTGGAATGAGATACAAGATGTCCCATAAAGAGAAACTCTGCCCCTTGGATAGACAATGGCAGCTAAGAGTATTAAAATAGTCCTCTGCAACCATGGATTAGAATCCTTGCAACAGCCTTTATCCTGTTTGGAAACCAAACGGTATCTCTGGTAGTCTCAGCAATTTATGTAGCTTTCTGTCATTGGAAGTGAAATCGAGGACCAGAAAGAGTATATGCTTTCATTACAGAATTAAAATCAAGTGTCTTATTAATGAACAAATTATGTGAAAACTCCTAAGTATGAACCGACAGGTAGTAAGAAACATGCTTTCTCCTAAAGATTTAAAATTATACTTTTCCAAAGGCCCCAAAACCTGTTCATATATATCTTCTGTTATATAAATAAATATTGTGTTCCCATTTCAAAGTGGAAGAAATGATGGTTAATTAAACCTGAAAAACGCAATCTGCTTGATAAAATAATTAGAAATTTTAAGGAAATATAATCTTATCAATTTAATTTTGAGTTTTTCACTTAGTTTTGGGTTGATAGTTCTAATCTAACACTAATACATACAATAATGTGTATGCTTATATTTATGTGACATATTCTCACTTGTTTGACATATTATGATTGAACAAATAGGAACCTTACCCCCTCTATTGAACCCGATTATATAAAAATAGAAACTACAATTAGGCACCTAGATGAAACCCCTCATTTGAATTAACAACCTCATTAGGAAATATTGTGACCCCAAAATAACCACTGTAGATGATTATGGCTCATTTGTCATATCTTTGTTCCAATCTTCCTAAATTGCTTATAATTGTCTTATTATAAATGTTAATAATATATAATGTGCATGTTTGTATTTTTATCAAATAACATTTAGAAATCTTTGAAAAATTATCCTAAGCCCACATTTTAAAAAGCAAGGTCAATATTCTCACAAGCATACACAATTTGCGGTTTAAAAAATTAGATAAATGTAAAATATCTTGAGTGTATTATAACCACCAAATTAGAAAATGAATGTGCCCACATTAACCAGTAGAGACATATCATTATCTCATATTCATCAATTATCACTGGACAATTAATGGAAGAAATGCACAGTCTATAGTTTAAAACAAAGCAAAAGTTTCTGTCTCAATCTAGCACACTAGTTGCCACTTATTAACATAAATGTGCTCCGGTAAGTGCCCTTTCTGGATGCAGCTCTCATCCTCTGTACCTTCTCTCCTAGGTTCACACAGTAACAGAGGACCATTCAATCTTGGCTACTCAAACAGCGACAACAGTTAGATCAAAAGGCTGGGGACATCATAATTTTCCCTGCTTACCCTCTTACAGACTGTAGGACCTATGAAGGGCACACAATCACTGTTTACAAAAGAAAAGTAGGAATTTTACAATTATACAGTGACTTTATCTAATGTAGACGGCCAAACAAAGAATTCAGGAATCCATACAAACTTTTTCAGCTTGAAGTAGTCAGCATGATCAAGGACATTGATATGTCTGTGTAGCACAAGTTAATTTAATATTAAGATACTAGTGGGCAGAAATCTGTCAAACAAGGGCACAAAGAAACACAACTCAAGGTTTTCAAGGCCATGTGAAGTGCAAACAAGCAATATCACTAAAACCAAAAAGGATCCAGGTACTCTATGGAATTGCAAACAACAAAAGAGAAAAATATTCAGAAATATTCACACTAATGACTACAACTGGTTTGAATCATGTGTAAGCGCCCAAACACATGAACAGAATCATAACAGGTGTAAGAATGGAAAGAAGCAAATACAGAGAATAAATGAGTTATTAATTAAGCAGCTAAATGCATTTATATTCATAAATATGTAAGAAAACTAAGAAGCTTATGATAACTACTCTGATAAACAATTCTGAAGAAAAAGCAGCACAGCTTTTCATTATACAGTATTGCTATATTCCTCTGCCTTTTTTGTAAATATTGTTAAGAACATTTCTCAAAAATGGAAAATAATCAGGGGAAAAGAAAATCATTATTCTGTGTAATCTTACATAAAGGGCTGAAAGGCCAGATGCTTAACTGTGTGCATAGATAAAGGAGAACTTGAAGACTGTGAACAAACCTAGAGGTCGGTTCTTGGAAACCAGAGAGACAAATGACGGGATCCAACATTATGTGCTAAAATATTTGCATAGAAATGAATAAACTCAACGGAGCTGGCAGCAACATCTCTGTGAAACTTATACTGTGCCTACTGTCCTTTTGGATAAAGTTCATGATGAAGAAAACCAGCAAAAGTGCACCTGGGCCATGCAAAGAACCAGCTTCCCAACTGCAGGGTACAGAGTCTCTTTTCCGCACTGTAGACATTCCTCTGGCCTACATAAGCCCATTCTAGTGAAAGAAACTAAGCTCTAAAGACTACACAGAGTCACTAAGGGCACTATTACTTGCACCTGACTTTTGGCTTGAACTGGGTTGTGTTTTAAGTACATTTTATCGACAAAGCATTTGGACTATAGAGTGCCCACCGAAAACAAAAACCAAAAACAAAACAGTGCATGCCTGCAAAGACATCCCTGTCTCATTGGGTTTGGAATACCCTTGGAGCTCCTCACTGTCTTTGATTACTGCATAGAAGTAGTGTAGAAATCTGAATCACTAATCACTGTCCATCTCTAATAAGTCCCTGCTCCTCACTCAAATCCATCCTCTGTATTCATTTCAGATTCGTGTTCTTAAAACTCTACCCAATATCACCTCTGACTCAAAATCGCCAGTGGCTTCCAACAACATTTCCCAAGATAGGCTCTACAAACAACACTCCCAAAATGTTCTATTAAGAGTAAATTCAGTGGCTGGTTGTGGTGGCTCACACCTGAAATCCCAGCACTTTGGGAGGCTGAGATGGGCAGACTGCTTGAGCTTAGGCGCTTGAGACCATCCTGCACAACATGGCAAAATCCCGTCTCTACAAAAAGATACAAAAATTAGCCAGGCATGATGGTGCCACTAGGGAGGCTGAGGTGAGAGGATTATTTGGGCCTGGGGAGGTTGAGGCTGCAGTGAGCTGAGATTGTGCCACTGCATTCTAGCCTAGGCGACAGAGCAAGATCCTATCAAGAAAGAGAGAGAGAGAGAGAGAGAGAGAGAAAGAGAGAGAGAGAGAGAGAGAGAGGAAGGAAGGAAGGAAAGAAGGAAGGAAGGAAAAGAGAGAAAGAGGAAGAAAGAGAGAAAGAGAAAAAAACAAAAAACAATAGATTCAGTGATCAAAACTATTTTGAGAAATTCTTAGAGATTAACAATATGGATTCATGTATGAAAATCTCTGAGAACTTCTGTAGGAGATAAACATTTTTCAAAACTTTATCCCAGCTTTTCTCACTTTTTCAACCATGGGTACTTCTTTTGACTAGCAATTCTACAATATCCAATAGAACTGGCATTCCAGAAAGACAGGTCTTGGGAAATGCTGCCCCAAAGGGTGAAGTTCAAATTCCTTAGCATGCATGTGATGACCCATATTAATGGGTCTCTGTTACTGCTCCACCTCCACCTCCCACCCTCTCTCCCAGGTGCCTGCCTGAGCTCAAACCCTCTGCTGACTAGAGTGCTGTCCCTCCTCCCCTTGCAGGGCTATCCCAACCACACCAGCCTCATCCATCACTTCATCTTCCAATCTCCTGTTCCACTGATTTCCTTCTTCTATTTCCCAGCTCCATATTAAGTCTTTTCGGAGGTTCTTATAGGTTTGTGTTCTTTTTCTTCACCTAAATTTTAAATTCCTTGAAGGCATTTGTATTTTATAATTAATTTTATAACTTATAACCAATTACATTTTATAACTAATGCCTATGAATTCATGAAACCTAAGGTAAGATCTTCTATGCATGTTAAATTAATGGTATGTTTTAATGAAAATAAGATGAATTTCTCCAACTATGTCAGTGTAGCAAGAGGAAGAGGGAAATCATGTCAAAACTGAATAAAATTCTCAGAGTAATGTAATTTACCAGTGACTGAAGAATGTCCACAAAGCAACAGCAGGATTCCAAAGTTCTACAAAATCATCCCCAGTGCCAAAATGTTGAACAAGAAACCACAGATACAAAGTCGTGGTGTGCACCTAGCCCTAAATTGACTGTCCAGTGAAAAAGAGGATATATTCTCTAATCTGATCTAAAGTAGACACAATGATTCACAGGAAAAGAAGAAAAATAGGGACAGGTCTTTTGGGGTCTGTTAAATGCCAAATCAGATAATTTGCTAATTTATAATACAGTAAATCCCCAAATCTCCTTCCTTTCTATATGATTTCTATTCAACAAGTATTCAGTAAACACTAGGCATTGGGAACTGAGGAAAAAAGACAGCTGGGAATGTCTTGGGGAAAATTGGGACAAAGTATAAGGTACAGAGACACAAATATTTCTACCTTCTGAAAGTCCTAGTAAAATGAGAGAACAATTTTTTAAAAGTATATTAACACAATGAGGATGAGGCAGCCTAAAATAAGTAAGTCTCATCTAAAACCTGTCAAAAGCCGTAAGTGGGCAGATCCACGAGATGTCAAATTTATGTATTTCTTTTATTTCTTTTGAGAACCAATGATTTTCTGCTGCCAAATGTTCAATATTAGAATAAGGAACACTGGTGGCAATCACTCTTCTAAGTCCAACACTTCGCCTGACACATGGTAGGCACCTAATAACAATCTGTTGAGTAAATCAATGAATGAACAGATGAGTTTAAAAGGCAGGAAAGGAGGCCTTCCACCTATGCACAAAAATGCAGTGTTTAGCTAGATCTTATTTGGTACTGTAATTCCTTTACACTGGAACAGAGTGAAGGGTGGGTTATACAGATCAATCAATGCCTTCTTGAGTTAACTCACACCTCCCTTAAAAACATCCTTATTAAAGATCAAATTTCATAGGTGAAACAAAACATTCCTACATGATTCTCCTCTCATGTTACAGTAATGCAGGCAAATTTAGTACTCCTATGATAAATGTACCATGCCAGAATTTTGAATAAATAGTCCATTTTATACAATCTCAACAGGAAAAAATGGTGGAGTGAGTGACAGCTGAATTTAGACACCTGTCCTTCGGGAGGAGGTAAGGAGAACTGCACTACAATATTAGAATTTTAACAAGTTTAGGCTTTTAAAAAGTGACTAAGAGGAAAAAAAAAAGAAAAACAGTCTGGGAGAAGGCAAGCTGATACAAATGTGCATCAGGTGACCTGTGTGTTATATATCAAATTTGACTATAATGCCAGTAGGTTGAATTAATTCATCTTATTTTACTTACAATGCCACACTTAACATTTGGCACATGAGTGCATATATGTGAAACTTGATACAAATTAAATTAGGAAAAATATTGGTAGTTTAAATCTTATTAACAGAAAAAAATAAATCAGAAAAATGATTGATGATAATGTGGTCTTTAAGGAAGAATCTTACAAGGAAGGTGAGGAGGATTTTTTCCCTGGAGGTATTTGCAATGAAAATGTGCAAAGAACTGAGAAATGGAAAAGAATAAATTCCTTGCTGTGTGGTGAAAAAAGTCCAATCTTTTTTCTCTCATTTCTATAATGCTATGAACAGAGAGTATAGGGGATCAAGAGATTGTTGAACCCAAATACAACCCTGGATATTGTAGTTATTACATAAATCACCTTCAAGATTTCCAAACAATTCAAAGCAGCAGCAAAAACCACCTGAGGAAGGCTTATCTCATAGGATAACTCTCTCCTTTGCAACCCACAGTGTTTTATTTCATAACACCAGGATGACACTTAAGTTTACCTTATTATATAATATCTCTACATAATAGAGAAAATATCTATTTCACAGAGATCAATACTGCTGTCTTTGAAAAAGTCCAAAGATACAGTATGTGTCCATCAGAAACATACTATAAGACCAGGGCTTAATAAGCAACATCATTTATGATGATGACATTCCTTACTATTAGGCTATTAGGCTATTATTATTATTATTATTATTATTATTTATTTTATTTTTTTTTAGATGGAGTCTTGCTCTGTCGCCAGGCTGGAGTGCAGTGGTGCAATCTCGGTTCACTGCAACCTCTGCCTCCTGGATTCAAGTGATTCTTCCACCTCAGCCTCCCGAGTAGCTGGGACCACAGGCACGTGCCATCATGCCCGGCTATTTTTTGTATTTTTCGTAGAGACGGGGTTTCACCATGTTGGCCAGGATGGGCTCGATCTCTTGACCTCGTGATCCGCCCACCTCGGCCTCCCAAAGTGTTGGGATTACAGGGGTGAGCCACCGTGCCCAGCCTGGCTATTATTATTTCTTATAATACAAACCCCTCTTCCAGATGAGAATAAGACTGTGTTTTTCATCTTTGCATCCCTTGCAGCCCAAACACAGTGACTTTTACAAGCATTTGATGAATTTAATGTTAACTGAAATGTGGAAGCTAATCTTTAGAGTAAACTGGTTTATCTCATGAACTGACCTGTTTGTATCTCAAGAAAAGAATAGGTATCATCTCCCATCATACTTGTGGAGGGCAACATTCCCTCTGAAAGTAGCTACAGTAATCTCTAATAACTCAGAAATTTAGGCTAGCTCTGAACTAAAATGCTATCATATTTAGGAAGGAAAATAATACCCAGGAATGCCAATGTAATTGCTTCAGATTATAACCTCCCTCTTAATGGTTGTTCTCTGTGAGGTGCAGGGAGGAGGTTGAGAGACAAAGTTAATGTGAAAAAGCTAGTCTCATCCAGTCCTAAGTGATATGAAAATTATATTAAAAGACCATTGCTGCTAACATTTGCTGGCTTTCTTGCATGTGGATCGTTGTCTCATGCCGTAATATGTGTTGGATTTTATTCTTAACGTCTTATAAATGCACATTTTTTTATTTTTATAAATGATGAAACAGGTTGGAGAGATTCATTACCTGTATGTAAATCACATCAACAATAAATAAGAGAATCAGGCTTTGAGTTCAGGTCTACATACTCCCAAGTTTGAAGGAGTAATCCTACATAACATGTGGTCTTAACACTCTGAGTTTGCAAATCACCAGCTATTTAGAGGCCATAGTTTTACCTAAAGCAGCAAATACTATGACTTATGTTCAACACTTTCAATACAACATAAAATGATTAGCTTCTCTCCCTTTCTCTAAGCTCTTCCCACCTGCTACAGTACCCAGAAATCTAGGTACTAGCATGCTTCTTAAAGCACATTGTAGGTTATGTTCATGTCTGAGATGAGTAACAAGTTCACGGAGACTGTTTATTTAATCCAATGCCACCTGCTCTCTGAGAAGAAGGCCATGTGAAAACAGTGTTTACTAGGAGAAAGAGGATGGAAGGGTGTAATACCCAGGAAGCAATTCCAGTCCAGGGCAGCAGCCTTCAGCAGCAATACTGCACTACTACTACCCTACAGCAAGAAAGTCTCACCCACCCACATTCTCATTCATCTACAGCAACCCAAAGGAGAAAACTATATATCAGATGTTTTAAAGGAACAAGGTATCAGCTAAGAATGAAATGGCACAGTTCCACACAAAAAGCAGGAAGGTTTGTTCTCCCATATTTCTTATAGCATTTTTGTTCAGTGCTAACCAGGCCTGTCGTCAATTATTTAATGGGTGATGACACAAATAATAGGGCCCCCGATTAGGGGGCTACAAAGAAGACTGACACCCTTGAGCCAGGATGATGTTGGCCATCAGCAGAGTGCTCATAACTCTCTCTGCTCAAGTCTCTCATGTTTTATAGAAGAATTTGAGGAGTATGCCTAAGGTTGGAATCAACCTCACCTCTCTCTCAACTTCATTTGAAAACCAGAAGCTGCCGAAGTCCCCTGCCAGAAGAGGGCTCACCCACCCCACTATGCCCAATCTAACTTCCCAAATAGATCTATATTGTTTGTATTATGTGCTTTTCATTGACATATAATCAACATAGAGATTTAGGTTAGCTCTGAAATAAAATGTTGTCATATTTAGGAATGAAAATAATACCCAGGAATGCCAAATATGGAGTCACAGGCTTGAGTAAACAAACTCTCTAGGAAAAAACCCTATATGTTTTAAAACTTGCCACCAACCTTCGTGGTGTTAAACAGTAAAAAGCTCCCCTGCGCATCTTGAACCTTCCTCATCACAGAACTTGCCTTAGGATTATCTTCTTGGCTTACCTGTTATTTAGTCATACCCAAAGCCAGCCCCCAGCCATAATACTCTCCCTACCATATACCATCTTGCTTATAAAACTTCTTTGAATAAAACTTTTCAAAATGATACATAAGATCAGCATGATATCTGAAATGCAACGCAAAATTTACAACTATCAGCTAGCAGTATAAAAGTCCTTTTCTGTAGGAAAGTCATGGATGATATTCACAACTACTAAGTCAGAAGGGCTGCCCTCCATATTCAAGGAGCAGAGAAAGGAAATCCACACCAAGGCCTTCTGTACATCCTTCCTAACAATTATTTTAAAAAAGAGAAACTGCCATTTATCCACGTGAGATATGACTGGTTTTCAAAGTAATGGGTAAAACTTGACCAAAACCTTGATTGTCTTCATTATGGCTCACATAAGGCACACAAACTCCTCTTTTTGTTTTTTATATTCTAAGTACAGAAAATTGCTTCATTTCTCAAGTAAATACATGCTAGAAACTTGTGGATATCTCAAGAATGCTTTGTAGCTAAAGAAAGTAACATCATTGCCTACTCATTTTGCTTAATTTGCTAGTCTCCCAGCAACTTTGTGCTAACACTTTCATCCTATTTTAGATCCTAGGATAAGGCAATAGTCCAGAGCCCTGGAAAGCCTCCACCTCCAGCAGTTCACCAGGCCACTGAAGCCCCAGGCTGGAGCTTCTCTCCAGGACACCTTCCTGGTAATATACATGTTACGTGCAGCTCACGTATCTTCTCCAAGTTACATTCCAGTAACTAAGCTTCAGAAGCTTCTTGTGAATTGTTTATTCTGTGTTTTAAAGCTCCATCAGCTGTTGGGATGATTTGCAATATTTTTCTTTTTGGTTAAGCAGGATTGGTGAGCATTACTGGCCTTTTGGTGGAATCCTTGCTATTTAAAATTCCTGCTGCTGGGATTAAAGGAGATAATGTCTTTGAAAGCCTTTTGTAAACTGTAAAGTCCTAGTCAAATGGAGTGTGCTGTTATAACATTAACCATCATAGCAATAACCATAAACCAGCTGCAATGGGGGCCTGAAAATGCTGAAACACATTTGGGCCTTGTCTTTCCTGCATTCCCACCCTTAGGGCCTGCAATGGTACCCAACATATGGGAGCCTCTCAAGGAAGTTTTCTTTGGAGGAATAAATCAATGATTCAGAAACATCACATGGTTTTCCAAAGTAAAGTCCATGGCAAAAAGAAGCTAAGCATGACAATTTAAATAATGAAGATACTCTGCCAAAAATACTGGGGTGCTGGGGAGAAATGCTACAGAACAAAGTTCTTCTAAAGAGAATTTATTTGATAATGAAATCTGGTCCCTTACAGTCAGACTGGGGAGGAGGAGTACAGACAGGTGCATACATTGATTAGTCCAGAAAATGTTAGTTCAGGAGGGCTTAGAGGAGGAGGCTGCCGCCCAGAAAAGGGAAGAGAGGCTGCAGTTTGAGAAGCAGTACCAAATGAAAAACCAACCAAACAAACAAAACAAAACACACACACACCACACACGGTAGGCAAAACCTCCTCCTGCAAAGAATATTATAAATGCAGGCTTTTTATCTGGACGGTGTCTTTCAAGTGGTGGAAGTGACCAATTCTGTGTCTTAGGAGGGAGGTGGCATGAAGCCGGGATATGACTGAGGGAAGGGACACTGATATGAAATGATTTATTTCTGGAAAATGCTCTTGTAAGCATTTGCAGGAATAGTTCTGGTTACTAGAGGGGTGGTCTGTTTTAGGCACCTCTGTATAGGGAGGAGTGAGCAAGTTGCTGGGGATGAAAATAAAAAGGGAAGTGGTAACGGACAGGTACAGGGACCTCGTTCATCAGACTCAGAAGCGTCGAGGATGGGAAGAGGAATTCCGGGATGGCTGCCCTTACTCAGCAAGAAGGCGAGCACTGGTCTCCTGGCTCAGCACGTAGCCTGAGATGAGGATATCCTAACAGCCCTTTTTCTCTAAGGGGTGGCGTAGAGTAGGGCGGGTTGGGGCCAAAAGGAGAGGAGGAGGAAGGCCTGCTACCCCGGAGGTCTGCAGGACTCAGCAGCAGAGAGGGCCTTGCATCAGCGCTCCGCTCCGCTCCAGTATATATCCTATTTCTGCCCATCGATCAGCATTAAGCCAGTTTGGGGCTGAGCTTTAGGCACAGGCAGTTGCCAGTAGCAACAGGGCACAGGCTCCCGGTAAGCTGGGCAGGAGGTGGCAGCAAGGGAGGGGCCGCCTAGGCGAGTGGCCTGGAGCTGGGCAGACAAGGTCAGGGATCTCCCCGACGTGCACGAGGGAGGCAGTGCGGGGCGCGGGGGAAGAAGGATCCCGGTGTTAGGTGGGGACAGGCGTGCCCTGTTGGGACCGGGCCAGGGAGTGGCCCAGGCCACTGACCTCGCAGGGGAGCCGGGAGGGAGTTTTCCTAGTGGCATAGCTACGCCCCTGCCAAACCCAGCGGCCTCCGGGCCCCTAGGAAGGCGCCACTCCAATGGCCCCTAGACACTGGAGTCAAGGCCAAGTGGCAGGAGAGGCGCTGGTCCTGGGCTTGGGTGGACGGCCGAACTCAAGATCTGCCCCTCCCCTGCAGCCCCCTCACACCCCCACCGTTCAGGAATCTCTGGAAGACGCCAACGTGGAAATGTTCCCGCACTTGTGCGTGTTTCCATTTGTGCCACCCACACAAAAGCGAGGCCCCACAGGTGGAGAGCAGGGCGCGTGTGTGCGCGCGCGGCGCGGGGCTCCGGCTACGTGGGAGCTGGGCGGAGATACACCCGCAGGGAACGATGCGCACACACGGATCGACTCCCACCCGCCGTCCCGCCCCAGGTGCCCCGGCACAGGCTTTCAAGGAAGGGAGAGCCCCTAAAGTCGTGCCACCTCCCAAAACTTCTCCCCCTGCCGTTGGGCTACGGTAAGGGGAAAGGACGCAGGACCCCGAGGGAGGCGTATGGTCTGAGGGCAGAGAGCAGCAGCAGAGACCGGGCGGGAGGCGCAGGAGCATGCCGTCTGCCGGACCGGGATGGAACGGTAGTGGGAGCCCCGCGCTCAAGGGCTGGGGCCAGGGTGGCGGCGCGCGGGTCCGCGCCCGGGCGGGGAGTGGGCTGGCATCTCCTTACCTGGCCTTCGGTGGAGCATGCTGCCGCGGGCCGGGGGACGGTGCGGGCGCTGCGCCCCCAGGGGCTGACCCTGCAGCGCCTTCACTTCGGGGGCAGCAAGGCTCTGGCTGCGGAGCCGCGAGTTGCCAAACTTGCCATGTCCAGAGCGCGGCGGCAGCCCGGGCACCTCGCGCTCCTCCGCTTTGTTGTGCTCCGCCGCCAGTCCCCCTGCGCCCGCCTCCAAGTGTCCCCGCGCCCTCTTCGCCGCGGGCCGTTTCACCGGCGCCCAGGGAGGTTCCCGGGTGGCAGTGCCACTTTCCCCCTGGAGGTGCCTGTTAAAGAGCTGCCCGGGAGCGCCAGGCGGGCTGCTAGGCATGTGCTCTGAAGAGGAGGCTGGGGCCCATCGATTCCCACCCCCTACCCAATCCCCCTCCCCTCCCCTCCACGGGCCCCCCCATCAGAAGCTGCTTAGGATCGGCGCTGTCAAATCCAGCCCATCTGCTGCAATCATAATCAGTCTCAACCGAACGGTTCTGACAAATCTCCGCCTGGAGCTGGAGTTGGAGAAGCCGGAGAGTGAGGGGCGGGGAAGGGAGGAGGGGGTGAGGGGACGACGGGGACCGGGCGTCCTGAGAGGGGGCCTAGAGGCTTCTATTGTCTGCCCCTAACGGAGGAAGTGAAAAGGGAAGCGGGGATCCAGAAGGGGAAATAGTGCTTTCATTTCCTTGTAAGAAAAAAAGAATCTATTCCCACCGGTCCCTGGTTCCCTTCACTCCCCCACCCCCAACCTCAGCTCTGTCTGGATGGAACGAATTTCTGCTAACGAACTAAACAAACAGGTCCCTTAATCTTACCACGGGGGTGACCCAGAGACCGGCACAGATATCCAAAGCATCACATAATTGGCAGGTAAGAGTTGGAACTAACAGCCATTCGTCTGGAGTAAGAAGTTGGTTCCCAAGTGCATTTGGGAATAAAGCTCCTGAGGGGAGAAGGGCCGTGTCATTGGCCGGGAATCTTGGCCCTTGGCCTTCTGTTGGCATTTCCAGAGATAAAAGGAAACCTGCTTTGGGCAAGAAAACGCCGAACTCCGCTTGGCCTCATTTTTAATTTAAAGGATGCTCATAATTTTTTTTTCATTTTCTCATGAAAATACTACGTTTCAAGAAATGCTATTTTATTAGAAAATAATGAATTCAAAAATTGAATTATTTTTCAAAGAAATTGCTTCATCTGTAGATGAAATGGGATGCTCCTTTCAATAATATATTTTGAACTATTCAAAAAATGCCACTTTAATACAATCACATATATTTGTACTGGTGATTCACAAGGATTACCTCAAAAATTGTTTCCTTAAGTATAATATAAATGGCAGTAGTCCTAGAGACATATGAAAAAGTCTTCAGGCATGAAAGAACACAACCAATGGGATTATGCCTGGATCTATACATTCTCTCAAGTGCTGGGAAATGTCCAATTATCCTGAATGACAGTATTTATTTGGAAAATAATTTGTTGGATAAACAAATCACCAGTGGAAAAGTTAAAGAAAAATTTTAAGCCATTTATTCAGATAGGTATAAGAGCTAAGCAAAAATAAATATAACGTACTGTGAAAACTGAATAAAATTCTAAATTAGGGCTCAAATCATTCTTTTGCTTTATGCTGCACTTGAGAAATGTGTGCAAGCCACATTAAGCACTCACTTATCTAGGCAGAGACTGTGTTTTCCACTTATTTCATAGTCCAGTGGTGCTTACAACAGCACTAGGCAACTATGGGCACTCTATGAATACTGATGGTTTGAAATTTTGATTTACAGGTCAGAATTAAAACTGCATACATCATGGTGACATTATAGCTGAGGCAAAGTGGAGTTCAAGTGTTACTTTCCCAGTAAGTAAATCATGTAAGTCAAGGATAGCTACTGGTCAGATTTTACAGTATTTTTATGAATACTTAAAAGTTTGGAGTTTTTCATTGATAATTTACTGTGTTTATCAGTATTACATAAAAATTTTGCTAAAATTAACATGGTGCCAAGAAATGAATATTTCAAAAAGGGTCCTCTCCTCCAGAATGAAATATCATGCTGGTAACTAATTTAACTAACATTATCCAGGAAATTGCTGTTGTCCAGGAAGAAAAGAGTTGAGCTGAGTGTCAGCCACTGGTCTTCTGGCACCATCCTGCACAAGAAATTGATATGTTCTACTGTGTTATTTCCTAGCTCGGTGGTCTCAGTTGCATCGCAGCTAACTTACAGCCTAAATTTTCAGGCCACCTCCAATTTATTAATTCCTTGGTTCTAACTCCAAAACGTATCCCAGCATGTTTTCTCAATTATTTATTGAACAATTACTATGTGTCAGTGTTGGAATATATGAATGAAAAATCAAACAAAAATTTTTGACTTTGTGGCACTTACAGTCTGGAGAAGACAGAAGTTAGAAAAGAACACACAAGGAAATTATACTCTGTTAGAAGGTAATCAGTGCAATAGAGAAAAATAAAGCAGAGTGGTCTGTGTGGTATACAAGTTTAAATACAAGAGTGCTCAGTGAAAATCTCAGTGATAATGCTGAGCCTGAATGAATGATTAAAGGAGGTGTGGGAGCAGGCTAGCCATGCAAATATCTGGGAAGATGTTCCCGAGAAGTGGGAAAAGCAGGTGTAAGTGGTCCTTAAATATAATTGCACCTGGCAAGGTCTAGGAACATTAATGAAGCCTTGGGAATGGAACACAGTGAGGGGAGAGTTAATGAGAGTGGGCTTAGAAGACAGATCCCTGGGTGGGACCTAACAGGCCAATCAAAGGACTTGGGATTTTACTCCAAGTGATAGGGGAGGACACACAAGACACAGAGGGAGTGACATGGTGATGTAACTTTGTTTAATGGATCACTCTGGTTGCCATATTGAGAATTAATTATAGGAGCAGAGGAGGAAGCAGGGAGATCTGTTATTAGGCTATTCTAAGAATTTAGGTAGGAGATGAAGATTTGGACAGGAGGATAGCAAGAAGATAATAAGAATTGGTGGCAATTTTGAATTGCTTTGAATTTAGAGCCCACGGTATTTGATCAGGGTGAGTGGCTTGAAAGAAAAGAGGGAGTAAAGAACTCCAAGCATTTGGCCTGCCAACCAGAAAGATGAAGTGGCTACTAGTTGAAATGAGAAGGACTATGAGTGGAGCAAATTGTGGTGGAAGAACCAAGTTCAGGCTTTTACAGGTTAAGATTGGAATGCCTATTAAGTTAAATTTTAAAAATAATTTATGTAAAGCTCTTAGAATAGTTCCTGGCTTTTCTTAAGTACCATACAAATGTTTGAGGTGGTGGTTATAATAGGTATTAATGTTTGCCAACCAAGATGAAATGTTGAATAGACGATCGTATCATGACTGTGGTAGTGGTTGCCAAACTATGTTTTGTTATAATCCAATTGTGACTCAAAAACAGGTGAATTTTATTGTACATAAACTAAACCTTAATAAAAACATTTTTTAAAAATGAAGAACTTAGTCTCATGTTTTAATAGGGAGAGTATGGAACTTTTCCATTGGAGAAGAGGAAGCTTCAGAAGTATCATCATTTTGCATACCCAGTGAAATAACTGATCCAAATAAATGTCACCAATAGATGCTAAAGCCATTAAGTAAACATTTGATGGAAAATAATGAGGCAGGTGAATAGGGTCTAGAGGCAGGGAACCTAAGGCCAATTCACGTTGACTTCCTAGAACAAAGTCGAACTGGAAAGCCCTAACTTTCTGCACCTAAGTAACAGAAGAACTGGAGGCCACTCCCTTTGCAAAGCACCCACTACTTTCTTCGAGGCAGATAGAAAACTGAAAGTATCTGATTGGTTACTTTCTACAACCAGTCAGATACTTGCATAGGGTGTAACCTTTGTAACTTCACTTCAGCCTTATTGGTTGCTTCCCTCCAACTGATTATGCTCACTACTTCATTTACATAGGGTGTACACAAAGTAACCAATGGGAAAACTCCGGAGGGTATTTAAACCACAGAAAATTCTGTACTTGGGCTCTTGAACCTCTGTTCTTGGACTCACTCCCACCCTGGGCAGTGTACTTTTGCTTTTAATAAATATCTGCTTTTGTTGCTTCATTCTTTCTTTGCTTTGTTTGTGCATTTTGTCCAGTTCTTGTTCAAGATGCCAAGAACCTGGACCCCCTCCACTGGTAAAAATAGATTATTCCAACTACAAATACTGCCTTCTGACTTTTTGTTAACTGCAAAGAGGTAAGCTGTATTATATAAGGGAGAAATCATCTGATATGTTTCTCCTTATGTGATGCTGTATGAAAAGCTTTTTGCAACATATTTTTGTAGAAAACATGTTTAATCTGAGTCTAAGCAAGGCCTTTACTGTAATTTCCACCTTACAGGAAATAATGATAATAGAGAAACAGATAAATGACACCACAAGGAAACCATGAGGAATAAGCAGAATATGGAACTTTCTAGATGTCTTCAAAAAGTCAATGTCCATAGATGGGAAAAAGTAAAGGTACTATGTCGATTAAAAGAGACATGACAATTAAATGCAACTAATGGGATTACTCAGTGCAAAATAAGCAGCTATAAAAGACATTTTGAAAATGATTAGAGAAACTTAAATAAGACTTGTATTAGCTGATATAATGGAATTTTCATTATTTTTTCTAGGAATAAAAGGGATACTGTGGTTATAAAGAAAGTAGTCCTTATTTTTAAAAGAGTCATGCTCAAATATTTTGGGTTGAAGTATCAAGATAGTTACCACACACTTTGAAAAAAAAAATATATGTGAAGTAAAAATATTAACATCTGTTGATGCTAAGTTGTGGGCAGATGAGTGTTTTATTATTCTGTTCTTTTAATTTTTCTATTTATTTGAAATTTTTCTTAATAAAAGTGAACAAAATATAATTATAAAAATCTATGCATGAAAAAGTATAAGAAAATTTTAAAATATAGAACTTGATATCTCAAAAATATCAAAATTATGGAAACAAAGCAGTACATGGAAGGAGATCAATAATTTTAATGGGCGTTCTAGCAATGAAGAAAAATGTAAATAAATGTTCAAAGTACCCAACTAAAACAGAACAAGAAAACAAAATAAAATAAATCAAAGTCTAATAAAAGAGAACAAATCAATACAGGATCAACAAAACAAAGTCTGGTTAGATGAATGAAAAACAGTAGAGACATAAATCAATAAGCCTAGGAATAAAAAAGACTATATAACTAAGGATACAATAGATTTTAAAACTAATAGGATTACTTTACCATGAGCAATTTTATCTGTTTCCAATTTATTGACATAAAGTGATCAATGTCCTAAAATAAACTTTTAATAAAATTCAACTATCCATGGAATCTTGAACAATTAAATAGATTGAATCAGTATTTGAAAAAAAGTTTACTCCTGCATAAACACAAGTCCAAATTTTAAACATATTCCTTGAGATAAAATTTACACAAGTGTTGAATTTGTTTTTAACATATGCACAGTTATGTAACCCTCACCATCCCCTTAGAACAATTTCTTTACCCCCACAAAGTACCTATTAACATTCACTCCTCATTCTCCAGTCAGAGGCAACCAATAATGTGCTTTCTATCTCCATAGAATTGCCTATTCGGGACACAATATAAATGGAATCATATAATATGTAGCCCTTTCTCTGATTTCTTTCATTTAGCATAATGTTTTCAAGTGTTGTCCATATTGTAGCATGTATTGGTACTTCATTCCTTATTTCCAAATAATATTCCATTGTCTTCATGTACCACATTTTATTATCCATTCGTCAATTAATGGGCATTTGGGTTGTTTCTGTTCTTTGGCTATTATAAATAATGCTGTTGTAAACATGTAAACATTCATGTATAAGTTTTTGTGTGGGCATATGTTTTCATTTCTTCTAGGTATATACCTAAAGAGTGGAATTGCTGAGTCCTATAGTAACTCTGTTTAACATTTTGAGGAACTGCCAAGCTCGTTTCCAAAGCAGCTGCACCATTTTACATTCCCACCAGCAATGTATGAGCGTTCTAATTTCTCTACAGCCTCTCCAGCACTATTATCCTTTGTTTATAGCCATGCTAGAGGATGTAAAGTGATGTCTCATGAATTTTATTCACATTTTCCTGATGGCTAATGACATTCAGTATCTTTTCATGTGCTTATTGGTCATTTGTATGTGTCTTCTTTGGAGAAATTTCTTTCCAACTCCTTTGTCCATTTTCACATTGGGTTATTTGTCTTTTGATTGTTGAGTCGTGGACTCATTACCCAATCTTCACAAAACTTGAAAAAATAAAGAAACTCTAATAATCCATACCTCACAGAGGGTTATAGGGAATTTTAAAAGGGGGTGGAGGAGAAAGAAGGAAGAGTAGTAGGAGGAAACAGGAAAATCAGGGGAAGGGGAAAGGGGGAAAGAGTTTTATCAGGCTAGAATGACTCTGATACCAAAAGTAAATATAGGCTGTATGGAAATGGAAAATTAATGAGGCTCTCAAAATTCTTAATAAAACTGAATCCATCAATGTGGAAAATTATAATAGTAGCAACAATAATGATTATAATTAAATGGTGTTATCAAATAAGATTTATCCTGTAATGCAAAGATGATTTGGCCCTAGAAAAATCTATTAATTTAATTTCCAAAAAAATAATCTTTGGGAAAGGATAAAAAATTTAAACAGATAATCATTTCAATAGATGCTGGAAAATTTTGATAACATTGAACACTTATTCATGGTTTAAAAAAATAAATTAAAAAATGTTTCACCTCCCTAGGAATAGAAGGGAATGCCCTTAACCTGATAAAGGGTATCCACCAAAACAAAAAACAAACAAACAAAAAAACTATAGCTCACATTATATTAAATAGCGAAATTAAAAAACGTTTCCTTTAAATTTTTCCTCTAGACAAGGATGCCTTCATCACCAATTCATTTTCTCTAAGATCTTAGAGCAATTATTATTTGTCATCAATATTATAATCTCCACAGAAAACTGAAGAGACCCCAGAGTTAAATCAGACATAGGAAGAAAGCAGTATGTTTACTAGAAAAAAGAACAATATACCAAAATGGATACTCTTCCTAAGGTATGTACCAAATTACTAGAAGTGTGTACTTTTTAGGAGATCCCATTTAAAAATAGTAAAAAATAAAAAATTTAGAAGACAGGAATAAACTTAAAGACGTGAAACAACTTTATAGAGAAAACTTTGTTGAAGGGCATAAAAGAACTGAGTAAATAGTAAAACATATAAAAGTGATGGATTAGACGACTCAATCTTCTGGCTTAATCTTTAAATGTGAAACATCAATTAAAATCTCAGCAGATTCACACACACAATGTACCAGATGGTCCTAAAAGTTTTTCAATTAAAAAAAAAAGGTCCCAAAAAAGCCAAAAATTTATTCAGTAAATGTGAAAACTGAAACCTCCAAAGAGGGTCAGGGACCTTACCATAAAATGATGTAATTCAACAGGTAAGAGATATGGACTAACAAATAGAAAGAGAGCTTAGAAACAGACCCACATTTATGGACTCAGGGTATATGACAGAAATAGCATTATTAATTATTGGGGAAGGATTTACTGTTCAAAAAACAAAACTAGAATCCAACCTCAGGCCATTTCCAAAACATAAACTCAGATTAAAAACTAAATGTAAAAAGTAAATTTATAAGACTTTTTGAAGAATGCTTTGGAGGATACCTTCATCCTCCAAAGGGAAATATAATGAAATATTTTACTGTGTTAAAATTTTAAACCTTTGTAAAAAAAAAAAAAAATACCATAAACAAAATGAAAAGTCAAGGCACAGACTAGAAGCACCATGAAAAACATGTATTATAAAAAGAATAGGTACCCTAAATTTGTAAAAAACCACAAATGAGTGGGAAAAAGTGAAAAAAAATTGGGAGGAGGCATAGAAATGAGCAGTTCATAGAAGATAATTAAGTGGCAACAACTATATTAAAACTGCTTAATACCAGTACTGGGGAAATGCAAGTTAAAACAACAATGAGGTAGCATTTTGTGCCTATAGTATTTCCAAAACATAATTCTTATTACACTATGTGTTGATGAGGATGTGTAGAAAGACCTCTTCCACATTTTAGGTGGGAACAATTTGGATCTATTTATTAAGTTGAAGGTGTCCGTCCTCTGTAACACAGCAACCCCATATCTATGTACTCAGGAAGAAGCCTCACACATACATATAAGCACACCTGGAACTCGCATAAAATCCATCATATTAAATCTCAAACTTTAGTACGTTCTGGAAAGTATAACTATTACAAACACCACTTGTTGATAACAATGCAATAAAACAAATTATTTAAAAATAAAAATGGAAAACATTTAAGCAACTCTTCAATGAAAGAGATTACAAGCCAAAGTCTCAACATTTCTGAAAAATGATAATGAAAATTACTAGATGCATTGACAGCAATGGTCAAAGAAAAACTGGCAGTCCTATGCACATGTATCAATAAAAATTTTAAAAATGTAAACAAAATTTCAGCTGGAAGACACAAAAGAAAAAAATAACCAAAAGAAAGGAAATAGGGTAACAGTAAAATGTAATAATAAAGTAGAAAACAGAAAAGCAATAAACCTAATTAACAAATCAGAATCTAGTTGTCTTTCTTTTTTGAATAGACCACTACATAACTTAATCATGAAAAAAATGAGGGAGGTGAATAAATCACCAATAGACAGTTCACCCTTGAACAACACAGTGTGAACTGTGCAGGTCTGCTTATACACAGATTTTTTTTTTCAGTAAAAGTTAAAGAGAGTATGCCTGTCTCCCTTTCTACCTCTTCCACTTCTGTCACCCCTTGAGAGAGCAAGACCAACACTTCCTCTTCTTTCTCCTCCTCCTCAGCCCATTTACTGTGAAGATGAAGAAGATAAAGGTCTTTATGATGATCCACTTCCATTTCATGAATAGGAAACATATTTTCTCTTCCTTATGATTTTGTTAATAGCCCTTCCTTTTCTCTAGCTTACGTTCTTGTAAGACTGCAGTATATAATACACATGACATACAAAATATGTGTTAATAGACTGTTTATGTTATCTGTAAGGCATCCAGTCAACAGTAGGATATTAACAGTTAAGTTTTTGTGGGAGTCAAATGTTATTCAGGGATTTTTGACTGTTCAGGGGTCAGCACCCCTAACTCCTATGTTGTACAAGGGTCAATTATACAACATACGAAATGAAAAATGGGAAATAACTACTGAAACAACACAAATTAAGAGGCAACTTTATAGACATCATATACATTCAAAAAAATTGAAAACAAAGATAAAATTGAAACTTTGGAAAATACATTTACTAAAATTGGCTCTGTTAGAAAGATTAATAAAGTTTTCTATAAAAAATAATATACCAACCAACAAAAACATATCTAGGCCCAAAACACCCAAAGTCAGATCACTCCAATGTTCCACATTTACTCTAGGACATGGAAAATGAAGGAAAACTTCCTAATTATTGTTATAGAGCAAATATAACATTGATAATTTAACTTGCTAAAGTCAGTTTTTAAAAAAATGAAATTACAGGCCAACGGTCACTATACATATCACTGCAAAAATAGTAAATAAATATGAGCAAAACAATGTAACACTGCATTAAAACAATTATAGCCAAGTGACAGTTAATCCAGGAATGCAAGTTTGGCTCAATATTAATTAATCCAGTAGCATACGACACCATGTTAATAAACCTAACGGAAAAAAATTACAAGATTCTCTACATGTGTTTAAATCATCTTTGAGAAAATTTAAAACTGTTCCTGATGAAGATAGGAATTGTTGTATATTTTCTTAACATCATAAAACATATCATGCACACATATCCTTAGTTCTAACATTAGTATTTCACTTAATGGGGAACTACTTGAGACACTCAACTTGATCAGGAACAAGGCCAGGATGCCCACTGCCTCTGCTTCTATTCAACATTTTATTGGCGTCAATGCAATTATATAATATAAATCAAATGGAGGCATAATAATTGGAAAAGAGCAAGTATAAACTGTATTTGTTGATGACATGGTAGTATTCCTTAAAAATGTAGCAAATTAATGATAAAATTAACTCAATAAAATTTAGATTCAGTAAAAATTAATATATAGAAGTCAGTTGCTTTCACAGACATTGATAGTAAACTGGTGGAGGATATACTGACAGAGAAAACCTCATTTACATTAGCAACAGAGATGGATAAATATGTAGGGAAAATGAGAAGTAGAACTGTATTAAACTTATGTGGGTAAAACTTTAAAACTCCTGTAAATCACAAAAATAGATGTGAAGAAATAGAAGACATTGGCTGTTCTATAACAGAATGACTCAAGGTTATAAAGCTGTCAGTTCTGTCTAAGTTACTTTATAAAATTAACACAATTCCAATAAAAATAACAGGTTCTTTGGGAGCTAGACTAGTTAATATTTAAGTTTATGTGAAGAAACTTCCATGAAAAGGCAGGAAAACACTAAGAAAGAAAATCCAGGAAGAGAAAATAAAGTATACAGTAAATTTACTATAAAGCTTCTAAAATAAAAACAGTGTGATGCAGGTGTGTGTCTAGACAACCATGGAGAAATAGGTTTGAAAATCCAGAATAGATCCAATTGCCTATGGACATTCACTGCACAGTAAAGGAGGCATCTCAAATCACAAAGAAGGGATTTTTTAAATAAACAGTGCTGAGACAGTGGGTTGCCATTTGACCAAACATAACATTAAATGTATACTTCCCAAACCACACATAAGAATAAACTCCAAATAGATCCAGGATCTAAATGTAAATAATGAAACCATGCTATCACAAGGAATAAAAAATCACAGGTGAAGTCCCTTATAAGCTGGATGAAAGGACTGGTTATCTGACAATGAGTCAAACTCCAGCCATAGAAGATTAGTAAATTTGACTATGTAAAAATTTTTAAATAGTATGGTATATCAGTTTTCTATAGTTGCTGCAACAAATTATTACAATTTTACAGTTCTATAGGTTAGAAGCCCTGCAGGTCTCACTGGTGTAAACTGAAGATGTCAGGAGGACTGCATTGTTTTCTGGAGGCTCTCAGGGAGAACCCAGTTCCTTGCCTTTTCCAATTAGTCACATCTCCCTCTGCCCACAACCAGGAATGTTTTTTAGCTTTTAAGGACTCCTGTGATTACACTGGACCCACCTGATTAATCCAGGATAATGTCTTTATCTCAGAGTTCTTAATATCTGCAAATCCTTTTTTCCATGTAAAGTAATATTTTCAAAAAGTCTAGGCATCCAGATATGTTCATGTTTGTGGGTCACTATTCTGTCCACCACATATGGCAAGAAAAAAACTCAAAAAACAAACCAAAAAATATTGTAAAAATAATCTGTAAGACTTCTGACAAAATGGGAGAAATGATCACAAATAAGAGGCCAGTATCTATCCCTAAACTATGAAAACAAAAAACAAACAAACAAAAAAACTTAAAATAAGGGGGAAAGACCAAAAAACCTAATAGAAAAATTGGCTACAGTGGTGGACAGATAATTCATAAAACAACATGAAAGTGGCCTTTAAACATATAAAGAGATGGCCAAGCTCACTTGTAACTAGAGAAATAAAAATTTAAACTATGCTGAGATACTCTTTCTCATTCATCAGACTGGGGGACATTGAGATATTGATAATTCATTCTATTGGTAGGACTGTGGGTAAATATTCAGTCTTATACATTCCTGGTAAAAATATAAATTAGTTCAATAATTTGGAGGAAAATTTGACGATAAGCAAAATTCTGTTTTCATTTACCCTTTGAGTACACATTCTCACTTTGGGAATTTACCCTGAAATTGTACTTCCAACAATACAAAAGTGTATAGGCATTCACCACTGCACTGTAACTTCCTATTGTTGCTTAAAATGTCACTGAACTCATCCTTGCTCTCTATATATTCATTCTTATCCCTGTTTTATGGCTTATCTGTCAGGTTTGGATTGTATACCACATTCATCGTGATTCTGACACAAGAATACTCACAGAACAACCATGAGAGTAGCCCTAGACTCATTTTCATTGTTTTCTTGATTATTTTATATTTTAAAGTAACACACACATTCAGTATTAGGATATGAGTTCTACAATTTCTTGAGTCTGCCACTCTGCAATTATGAGTAAATCATTTCATCACTGGATTCCTTATCTATAAAGCAAAAATTTAACTTAAAATTCCTTTTCAGGGCTGGGCACGATGGCTCACCCCTGTAATCTCAGCACTTTGGGAGGCCAAGGAAGGAGTATCACCTGAAGTCAGGAGTTCGAGACCAGCCTGGCCAACATGGTGAAACTTCATCTCTACTAAAAATACAAAAATTAGCTGGGTGTGGGTGCAAGCACCTGTAATCCCAGCTACTCTGGAGGCTGAGGCAGGAGAATTGCTTGAACCCAGGAGGCAGAAGTTGCAGTGAGACGAGATCATGCCATTGCACTCCAGCCTGGGCAACAAGAGCAAGACTGTCAAAAAA